>JARYGA010029801.1:0-64057 GCA_030545235.1 Helianthus tuberosus
TGATGATAGCCACTTCTTCAGCTAAATGTCTAACCTGCTGTGACAACGCCTTGACCTCCCTATCTCGAACCTCATTGCTTTTCTGAATATCTTTCAAAAACTCCATGATCGTGTCAAACTTTTCATTGATGGAGTTATCATCTGACTCATGTTGACCCGCTTGCTCATTCTCTTGAGTCTGCCAATTGCTTTCATTGTTATCTTGATCTCTTGAGTCTGTCACTTCCTTCACGTCAACCGCCAATTGAGCAACTTGCTTGTCTAATGCTTGATATGCCTTAGCTCGTAACTCTAGATCCTTCTTCATTTGTTTCAGCATTTCCATAATCTCATCATTCGAACCTTCAGCTGGACCACTCGATCTTCCATAACTATTCTGTTGAGCATTATTAAACCTTTGCTGACTTAAATTGACCCGATTCTGACCTCTTTGAATAAACTGCTGCGGTGGAGGCACAAAATCATTATATTCTTCACATCCAAATTGGTCATAATACCCGATCACTTCATCTATATCATATCTAGCATATCGGTTTTGAGTCGGCGATTGTCTGTTTTGAAAGTTCATTTGCCGATGCATTGGCCGGTTATGTTGTGAGAAATCAACACCCTTAAATTCATTAAACTCGGGCTGATAAGTTCTATCCATGATTTAAAGACCTGCACAAGCACAAACAAAACACCCGAGCGTAATATCGAACTAAAAAAAAAAAAAGAACAATATTTTTGGGGTTTTTAGATTTTTATGAGAAAGCAAGAACAACTAACTAACTAACTAACACTAAGCGCACTAATTCCCCGGCAACGACGCCATTTTGATGACTGTCGTAAGGGTCATGCAAAAACCTAATTAAACTAAGTAGATAGCGTAAGTAGGGTATCGTATCCACGGGGAATTTGTGGTTAGTGTTTAGCTAAATTAATTAATTAACTACTACTAATCTAGAATTGGGGGTTTTGATTAATTTGAAAGAAACTAAAAAAAACTAACTACAAGAAAAGATATCAGATTTATAAAACGTAACTTCCTCCAAACTTCAGGTTCTAGGTTTCACAAAACTCAGTTTACTCAGTTAATTGGCCATCACATAGACATGATGCTGGAAAGTTGATCAATTTAATATGATAATCAAATATAGGTCTTTGTCATCAGATCTTTTATAGTTCAATTAATCCTATTTACTAATGTGAGTCAACCTACTCTATGTCACCCAACAAGTTACTAGGTTTTGTCATCAACCGAACAAGTTGTAAAGCAAGAAACTCAAAACACAAGTAAATAGTTCAAAGAAACCAACACATCAATGTATTCATACAACGTTGTCAAGGTCAAAAATACATCTAAACCTAAGTATAAACTGAATAAAGTAAAAACCTAACTGAACCGTCCGCCTGGAGGAAGCCACGAGAGAGCCTAGCCGCTCATGATGGTCTTCACCGCATCAGTTGTCATCCCGAGTTGGTTGGACACCATAGAGTAGCTTCAAAGATGAAAGATGATTACTAAATTCGTCCCTTTTGTTGTATATTGACGGCTGACCTTTTTTTTTGGGTTCATCAAAGTTCCTTTTTAATTCCCTCAAAAGTTAAAGAAAAACTTCACCGACTTCCTTTTTGCCATGCAGCCCAATCTCTACCAAATTGACTATGTAAGCCCATGCGATGACCATAGCCTAGTATGTAATTCTATTATGAGTCCAAGCCATATCAGCACTCTTTATTTGTTTCTTGATTCTCGACTATGCATCTGTAAAAGGCATTCAATAGTATGACTTATCAATTGATTCACATATAATTTGTTAGTCATGTGTAATAATTAATGAATCACAATATTAGTAACTAATTAGTTGAATCAATCCATTTTATTCCATTCACTCGTGAGCTAATCTAAATAAATTCATCACCATTTAACCAATGTAACCCACACTTATAAATATTTAGATTTTCTTTAGGTTTTTTCTTGTTTTAATTAATTTTATATTGTAAACCTAGAAACACAAAAACAACTAAGAGTTATATATTTTAAGTAAAATCAATTCATTTTATTTGATAATTAACATGCAATAAAGTGTACCTAAAATGCACCGATCATTGCCAACGATAACTTACTTGCATCCCCATCAAGTGCTATAATTATAAAAAGGTATTATTAATATTTAGTGGCAATTAACAATTTTCAAAAAGGAAAACAATAAATCATATAAATTTACTACTGAATTGACACCAAAATGTCGAGAAGTATCGTTCTTTTACTTGGGCTGAAGTAGTTCTATCCCGCCTTATAAAGTAGTGGTGCACAAAAAACCCGAACCAGAACCCGGACCCGGATCCGTAAAAAAAAACCCGGAACCGGGTATTATAAAAACCGGGTTTTCTATACCCGAACCCGAACCCGACCCTACCCATAGGGTAGGGACCGGGTATTCATATTTGATCTAAAACCCGAACCCGGAACCGGGTTTTTTTTATACCTGGTTTATACCCGAAACCCGGTTTTTATAAATACCCGGAACCGGTTTTTATAAATACCCGGAACCGGGTTTTATAAATACCCGGAACTGGGTTTTTTTATACCCGGTTATATAGCTATGTTTTTTTATCTATGTTTTCAAGCATTAAGACTTCTAGTTCTTATGATTTAACAAAATTATGTATGCACTTTGATGTAATCTTGTTTAATTATTAGGTTTCTAATGATATTTGAATTATTTGGTCATTATTCCCCTCTATTTGCTGGAAAGATCGATTGGTGTTTGTCTAATACAAAAAAATGAAAAATTGATAGAACTTGGTTAAAACATAACATAGCAAATAAAATATATTGTTGTTTATGTAATACAAAAGGATTCAAATCAGGACTATTCCTTCGATCTAGCACTATCGAATTTAAATTTAGAAATGTGATTAAAATTTCAATAGGCACCATCAACTAAAACATATAAAGAAGCATTAATATCCGGTCGGGTTTTTTTAATACCCGGTGCGGGTTTTTTCCCAACCCGATGCATACCCGAACCATACCCGATGAATACCCGAACCCGGAAATAGGGTATTATAATACCCGGGTTTTATAAAACCCGACCCAAACCCGGGTATATAGGGTATACATTTTTGTTAGAAAACCCGGACCGGACCCGACCCGGTTTTTAAAAAAACCCGATTTTATAAAACCTGATCCTACCCGAACCCGGTTCCATACCCGGAACCGGTTTTTAAAAAAACCCGATTTGTGCACCACTATTATAAAGCATTGAGTCTGTTCATTTCTTGGTCCAGGCTAAAAGAAAAAAAATACAAAACATAAGGCCCTTTTTAGTTCATGGAACTCTATGAAATTGGAATCGGAAATAATTGCATATAAACTCTTGTTTGATTATATATTGAAATGGAAAAAAATTATGTTAGATGGGAATAATCTCCGTTGCCTTTATTTCTCAAATATTGTTACAATATATAGAGTACATGACATCCTATAATTTTGGTAAACATCTATAATTTTGCCTATCACAATAAATTACAATTATCACAATAATTACAGCAATACATTCCATGTATACTAATACTCCCCCGCAGTCGAAACGGGCGGTTCCCGAATGTTGAGACTGGATCGAAAGTCGTCAAAGAGAACCTTGGGCAAACCTTTACCGAAGATGTCGGCGATTTGATATCGGGAGGGAACATGCATGACCCGAACATGACCTTTTGCTATTTTTTCACGAACAAAGTGGATGTCCATTTCGATGTGCTTGGTTCGTTGATGTTGAACAGGATTACCGGCCAAGTAAATAGCACTTACATTATCGCATTTGACTAAAGTGGCATATTTTGGAGCATGGTGTAACTCAAGAAGAAGATTACGGATCCAACAGACTTCTGAGACAACATTTGCGACACCACAATACTCCGCTTCGGCACTTGAGCGAGATAGAGTTAGTTGGCACTTGGAAGACCAAGATAGGAGATTGTCACCCATGTAAACACAATATCCCGAGGTAGATCGACGCGTGTCGGGGCATCCGCCCCAATCGGCATCGGTATAGGCAACAAGAGATGGGGCTGATGATTTGTGAAGATGCAAGCCGAATGTTAAGGTCCCCTTAATGTATCGCAGAATTCTTTTTAAAGCATTCATGTGAGAGGTCATGGGGGAATGCATATGTAAACAGATTTGTTGCACGGTGTAGGAGATATCGGGGCGGGTGAAGGTTAGGTATTGAAGTGCCCCGGCTAAGCTCCTATATTCGGTGATGTTGTCCCACGGTGTACCCGAGTTACGACTTAATTTTTGTTGGGTATCAACTGGCGTAGCCGCGGGATTGCAATCCGAAAGACCCGCCTTTTCTAAGATTTCCCGAGCGTATTTTTCTTGTGACAGAAACATCGAATCTCCGTGCCATGTAACTGCGATGCCAAGAAAGTAAGTTAGAGGACCAAGGTCTTTCATGGTGAATTCTTTTGAGAGGAGAGCCATAAATCGATTTCGTAGAGCATCCGAAGAAGTAATCAACAAAATATCATCAACATAGAGTAATATGTAGGCCATTTGCTCACCATCCTTAAAAATAAAAAAGTGAGTGGTCACATTGGCTGTGATGAAAACCCAAAGTATAAACATAGTCCGCGAACCGTTGGTACCAAGCCCGGGGTGCTTGTTTAAGTCCGTAAAGAGACTTTTTAAGAAGACACACGTGGTTGGGATATTGGGGGTCGCGAAAACCCATTGGTTGGTGCATGTAAACGGTTTCGTTTAAGTGACCATGAAGGAATGCGTTTTTGACGTCCAGTTGATGAATAGGCCATGACTTTGAAAGAGCGATAGATAGCACGGTCCGGATTGTGGTTGGCTTGACCACCGGACTAAAGGTCTCCCCGCAATCAACACCAATTTGTTGAGAACGCCCGTCACAAACGAGACGAGCTTTGTATCTCTCAAGAGTTCCATCCGCCTTCTTTTTGTGCTGAAAAATCCACATGCTACGTACAATGTTCATGGTGGGTTGTTTTGGTACTAATTCCCACGTCCGGTTATTAATAAGTGCTCGATATTCATCGATCATGGCATTTTTCCAGTCGGGATTGGAAAGGGCGTCGGTTGGATTTCGAGGTAAGGGAGAGATGTTCGGGGTGTGAGATGTGTGGATATTAAAAGGGATTTTTGGTTTGGTGATTCCAGACATGGATCTTGTATGAATGGTGCGGGTGGGTGGGTGGTCGTTTGGATGTAGGACCGGATGTGGGTTAGATGGGGCAGTAGGTGCGATGGTGATTGAGGGTGGGCTGGAAGGAGAGGATGGTCCAACATGAGGTGTGGACTGTGAGCCGATTGATGAGGAGAGAGGTGAGTGGTGAGGTGGGCCGAAAGGTGAGGAGGGAGGAGAGTTTAGATGTGGGCTTATTGGGAATGACGAAGCTGGGCTGTGATGTGGGCCGAAATTCATTGGGCCAGAGTGGGGATGTGAAGGTTGGCTAGAGGAGAGATGTTGGGAAACAGAATGTGGGGTGACAGGTTGGACGACATGAGGTGTGGGGTTGGAAGGATGTGGGCCAAGGGGTGCAGTGGCCCATACTAGAGGATTAAGGTCGTTTGTTAAGAAGTCATAGTGCTTGGGTGGGGCCGCGAGTTGAGAAAAAGGGAAGGAGAGTTCATCAAAGATGACGTCCCGAGATATATGTAGTTGTTTGGTTTTAAGGTTGTAACATTTGTAACCTCGGTGGTTAGGTGGATAACCAAGGAAAACGCAAGGAGTTGAGCGATCCGCTAGCTTATGAATTGTTGATGACGGTATTAGCGGATAACAAAGGCAACCAAAGGTACGAAGGTGGTTGTAAGTAGGGTGAAGGTTGTAGAGAGATAAGGTGGGTGTAGAGTTGTTTAAGACCTTGGTGGGTAGAATATTTAAGAGATAAGTTGCGTGTTCAAGGGCATGATGGCAAAAGGTGTGAGGAGTGGAGGATTGAGAGAGAATTGTTTGCATGATATTATTAATAGAACGAATTTTTCGTTCGGCTTTGCCATTTTGAGAGGATGTGTAGGGACACGAAAACCGAAAGTTCATGCCATGGGTGGTACAAAATTTATGAAAAGAAGTGTTATTGTATTCCCGCCCATTATTGCATTGAAAACTTTTTATGGACATGTTGAATTGTGTAGAGACAAGTTTATAAAATTCTAAGAATTTTGAGAAAACTTGTGATTTGGATGCTAAAGCATAAGTCCACAAGAAATTGGTTTTGTCATCTAAGAATAAGATATAATAACGACAACCTGTAGATGAAAGAACCGGAGAGGTCCATAAGTCACTATGAACTATATCAAACGGTAAATAAGTGCAAGAATTAGAATTATAAAACGGAAATTTAATATGTTTGGCGAAAACACATGGCTCACAAACACGAGAAAGTTTGGAATTATTAGAACCAAAAGACAAACTAGGTTTCAAACAACGTAAAATATTAATAGACGAGTGTCCAAGACGGCGATGCCAAATATCTTGAGACACGGCAACGAAACTTGAGGCTTGAGAAGCAAAGACTTGGGCTTGTAGTCTTGAAGGTAGAGTGAGCGGGTATAGATCACCATCGCTATCACATCGGAGGAGTGGCATCCGTGTGTGGAGATCCTTCACATAAAAACCAAATGGATCAAACTCAATGGAAACATTGTTGTCGGTGGTGAAATGACGAATGGAGATCAAATTTTTAACAAGTTTAGGTGCGTAAAGAATATTATTAAGTTTGAATTTTGGAAAAGGGTATGGTAGGGTGTGATTTCCAACCGCATGGACTGGAATTTGAGTGCCATCACCGACGATTATGTTTCGAGCATTAACCTTATTAAAACCTGACGTAAGATTAGAAAGGTTATGAGTCATTATACCTGTAGCACCGGTATCCATGTACCAGGTGTGATCCGGCGGATGGAGTGAGAGAGCATTGAAGCCCTGATCCAACTCAGTAGGGGTGTAGGAGGCTTCGCTGGCAGTATAGGCATGAGGCTGTTATGGGCGAGGGCCTAGAAGACTAGGTTGGTGGTTTGGGCTGTGGTTGGTATTGGGCCGGGTTGGTGGAGCCGTAGGGTAGGGGAATGGTGGGGCGGCCCAATAATAGGGAGCCCATGGAAATGGTGGGCGGTTTGGAGTGGTAGCAGTAGACGGGTTCCATGGGTGAGTGGACCAAGGTGGAGAAGGCGAGTGGTTCCAGTTGGTGGTTTGGTGCCTGCCGCGACCTCGGCCCCTTCCGCGACCTCGGGTTGGGTTGGCAGGTGGTTGTTGAGGAACTGGGGAGGTAGGGGTGGAAGTGTGGGTGTTGGTTGTCGAGGTGTGAAGAGCCGTGTCGTGGGAGACACGGTTGGCTTTGGTTGTTTCTTCAAGGACCAACTGGGAACGGGCCTCGTAGAAAGTGGGAAAAGGTTTGGTGTTTTGTAGGATAGAAGCAATACTCCCGTAAGCTTCGTTTAAACCCGAGAGGAGTTGGATGACTAGAGTGCGTTCGGTCACCGGGGAGCCCACATTAGCCAATTGATCCGAGAGGACTTTAACCTCCTGGACATAGGCTGCCATTGACGGAAAAGAATCGAGTTTCAGGTTAGCAAACTTCTGTTGGAGGAGAACGGCCCGGGTGGCTTGATTGTCATGAAAAATGCTCTTCAAAGCATTCCATGCATAATGAGCCGTTGAATCCGGGCGCATAATCGTGCACAGGAGATCATTCGAAATGGTACCATAGATCCACTGAAGGACTATGGCGTCGAGTCGTTGCCAAACGTCATCGGAAACTGGGGGTTGTTGTTTGTCAGTATCTTTTTCTTTTTCTTTGTCTGCCGGTGCGGAGGCAGCGGCTGAAGTGGTAGTCGGGCGGGGGGAAAGGTGATCGAGGACTTCGTGGGCACGACAATGGATCTTAAACAGTTCTGCCCAAGAGGCGTATTGACTGGTTTCAACTTCAAGAATGATCAGGATAAAATTCTTGATGTTGTTTACGGTTACGGTGGGGTAGATTTTGGGGTCCATTGGAAAGGAAAAAGAAAACAGAGTGTAACAGGAAGGTGGGGTATTGGCGGAAGATGGTGGTTGGCGAAGAGAATAGGATCGAAGAAAGAAGAGGAGATTACAATGATACCATGTTAGATGGGAATAATCTCCGTTGCCTTTATTTCTCAAATATTGTTACAATATATAGAGTAGAAGACATCCTATAATTTTGGTAAACATCTATAATTTTGCCTATCACAATAAATTACAATTATCATAATAATTACAGCAACACATTCCATGTATACTAATAAATTCCTTCAAATTCCTTTACTTGAAGGAATTTAAGAATCCTTCTACTTACCATATAAAGTCTTTTTGTTAAAAATGACTATCATATCATTAATAACAAACTAGTCAAGATTTATTCTTAATTAAAATCAACGCTCAGAGCCGTCTTTGAGAACTTACAAAAAAATTTAGACCTCGGTCGACAAAAAGAATTGGGCCAAAAATTCTGGTTAAGGGGAAATGAATTAATAAAAATAAAAACTTAGTGGTGGAGCCAAGACTTGAACATGAGACCTCTACATCATCTTAAGATGACTTTTTCAACTCCATCGCCAACATTTTTTTGCACAACAAATGGATACATGAATTAAATATATAAGTTAATAAATATATATATATATATATAAATATATAGGGTGAGGTTCTAGAGTGAACACTAATGTATTTGCGAACTGAGTGAACAAATCTTATCCATTGATTTACAGACGTGGATGGCTAGGATTCTATCATCAAATCGTAAAATACACTAGTGTATTTCATCATCAAATCCTGGCTATTGATCTACACACATGTATGGCCAGGATTAGTTCGCTCAGTTCGCAAACTACACTAGTGTTCACTCTTGAACCTAATCCTATATATATATATATATAGGGTTAAGTTCATTTCAGAACTCTAAATAACTACAGAACTTTCAGAACTCCTAATAAACAATCATTTTATATATAAGTTTTTGTATTTAGGATCTTTTTATCATCTATTATATGTATTTCTTTGATTACATACATGTTAAAAGTAGTTTACATATGTTTAATTGCCAAAATTATATATATCTGTCATAACCAGTGTTGTAGAGATTGCTAGGCGCCAGTCGGGCGGTAGAGTACTGACTAGGGATTAATCGGATCGGAATTTATATATATAATTTTTAAATTTATATATATACACATACATTAATATCAATATAATACTTAAAAATAGTTCAAAATTCAAACAACTAAGTTTAAAACATAGTAAATCAAGTATTTAAACATTCAATACACACGTTAATATCAATATAATACTTAAAAATAGTTCAAAATTTAAACAATGAAGTTTAAAACATAACAATTTAAGTAGTTAAACATTCAAACATTAACATATCAGTCATGGCTTCATGGAATATGTTTTAATGGGTTAAAAACATGTTTTTTTTGTCAGGTTGGAACTAAACAACTTGGGCCATGTATTTAATGGTTAAAAACATTTCTTTAAGCCTGATTTAAACTAAAAAAGAGTGGGCCGACTAGAAACGATTTGGCCGACTTGGGCCGATTTGGGCCGCATTGCACCGACTAGGACCGACTACCGACTAATGGTCCGACTAGCTCAAAATTAATTAGTCAACGCCCGACTAGCGCCTAGGCGCCGATTAATTCCGACTTTTACAACACTGGTCATAACTAATTACATATATGTAAAAAAAAACTGGTTTACATATGTGTAATTATAAAATTACATATAAAAATGATAAAATTACTCTTAACATGTATGTAATCGTAAAAATACACATAACAAATGATAAAATTATCCTAAACATAAAAATATATAAATAAAAAGATTGTTTATTTGGAGTTCTGCGAGTTCTGTAAATATTTATGGTTCTGAAATGATCCTGGCTCTATATATATATATATAAGCTTATAAAACCTTTCGGGCCCTTTGAAAATTTAAACCTCATACGACGGCATGGGTTAGCCGGCCCTGTCAATGCTTTCTAACAATCAAATTCTTATTTTTTAGATTACGATTAAATTAGTTTTTTATCAAATGCATTCTTGATATTTTCCATTCTCCTGTATATTAATAAACCAATGTTTTGAACAGTAGAAAATGTTATAATAATATATATGGGTTTTTTATTATTTTTATTATCTTCTTTACTTTTTAAGTTAGATAAGTTTGTGTACGGTTATCGGTACATGAAGGTAAAAACCGACACCATCCTGATACAGAAAACACCAAAAGTCGGTATCGAATTGATTTTGAAAATCTTTTAGTTCGGGAAATTCGGTACTGCTACCTGTCACACCCCCAAAATCCACCATGCGGAGTATCACCGCTTGGAGGCGTGACATGACCAGGATCGAGCCACCAATCATATTGAACAACGCAATTTAGTAAATAAACCAACCACAATACAATTGGTGACCAAAAGAAAGTAACCGACTTTAGGTTAACCAAGTTCAATTTAAACAGCGGAAGCATAAAACGTGAGTCCAAAACATAAGTTCATAGTTCATAAGTTTAAAGTCCAAAGCGTAAGTTTAATAAGTTCATAAGGATTTAAATATTAAGCACGGAACATAACAGTCTGTATCCCACAACGACCTCCTCCTCGCGCAAGCTCCATAAGCATCTAGCGACCTGCAAAGCATGTAACAACGAGTCAACAACAAAGTTGAGTGAGTTCACGGTTGGTTGTCCATTTTAGAGTTGTTTCCAAAAACGTAGTTTAATCTTCATCAGCTATCCAGCCATGGGGGTTACCCCATAGTTCGAAAACATTTATCAGTTAACCATCCCATGTCTACCTTCCCTGGCTATCCAGCCCGGCACTCCGGCCGTGGGGGCTACCCCATTATTTAAACTACCAGACTCGTTTATCATATCGACTACTAACGAAAATTAATTGTGCCCTAGCGTCGGTGTCTATCATCACCGACGTGCCATAGTCCATTAGTACACGCCCGTCCGACTGGCACGGTGTGAGGTTTGTTAAACCTAATAGCGCTATTAACTAATGACCCGCTCGCCATAGCCTCGGCGATTAAGTCGATATAAAGGGAGGGACTTCGCTGATAGAGTTCTAGTCCAGTAAGTCTAATTCCGTCCCAATAGGACGAGGAATTCTCATTCCTGAACACGTCCCAAGGACGAGGAATCCCTATTCCTGAACCCATTCCCATTCCCACCGGGAATTACCATGCTTTGTAGAAAAGTGTGAACTCACCTCGGTTTGCTCGGTTAGATTCTCAAATATAGCTAACAGTCAAGGTCGATCAATCACGTCCTAATATGATTACCAGTTAGTCATTTAGTGGTTTCAAATAGAGCACAAAGTTCCTACACGTATCTACTACATAACATGCATTCACTTTAATAGTTCACACTCATATAAACATTCCACCTATAGCTACTCAAGAACAAGCATACGATATTGCACATATTACTTTCATTGACATATAACATGTTAGATTATCCTCAGATAACATACCCGACATTTAGACACGCAAATTACTACTTATGTCATTTCAACTTAAATATCCAAAACTGGGCTGTTTTCGGGCATTTTAATAAAATAGTTAACTTACTCTAAAAATTCCCAACTTTTTACAAAATATCTTAAACGATCCAAATATTATTGTGTAAAAATCTCGGGATCCAATTCATTACCAATATTTTATAAAAATTCATTTTCCGGACTGAAATCAGATTTATCTTTTTCTGACTGCAGTCCACGGAATAATTTATTTAAAATTCATCGAGAGTCCGATTTACGAAATTCCAGTGAGATAATTACAAATACATCGGTGGTCATCTACAGTACAAATTTCATGATCTAACTCTACACAGAATTCAAGTTATGACGGAAAACAGAACACATATTTTCAGCAGTAAAAATGCAGCTTGAGCTGCTGTCCAAAAATAGATCTTTAAAAATAGTAAACGATGTCCAAAAATTATGATTCCGGTGCCATTAGAACCGTATTTCGAAATAGCCTGTTATAGACTCAAGAAAATCCGTTTTTCGTTAAATATTGACCTGTTTACAGCCAACTGAAGTTGGCTGTAAAAGCTTGGACAGAAGCTGTTTTTCAGCTTTTAGCTTTCTAACTTGTGTTCGATTGATTCCGTTAACATGTTTAGTGATCACAACGACATCCAACATCAATATTAACAAGCAAATCATCAGGTAATCAACAAGAATCAAAACAACTTCATATTAACCTCACTTCATCACATTTCAACAACATTTCATCATTAGGTTAGCTCTATGTTCAAAACTTTGTTTATGATCCTTTAGTGTTCATGGATCCTCGTCATAAAATAACTATTAACCACTTAAATAACATGAAGAGAATGAAGATCTAAAAGACTTACTACTAGCACAAGGCTAGGGGAGTTCAAGAGTATAAAAGTGGAGGATAAAAGAAAACGAGAGCGGTCCTTTAACTTCCGAACGCACCAAGCTTGCTTGTATGATCACTTACACCTTTGGATGTCCTTAGATTGCTTGAAAGTGACCAAGTGATGGTGGTGGTGGTGCTCTTGGGTTCAGCCAATATCAAGAAGAGGGGAGAGAGTGAGAGAGAGTTTGGAAGTGTGTTGAATGAAAATGGTAGTTCAAGTCCTATGGGTCTTCTTATAATCTCCAAGATGTGAAGGACTATTGGATAAAGTGTTTCATAATGTTAGACAAGATCATCTAAATAATTAAATAAAATCATGGGGTGGTCCCACATGTTCATAACCGGTTGGGCGGGGGGGGGGGGGGTGTTGATCTAGTTGGGTTTCAACTAATTTAGTTAGCTTATGTTTACAATCCAAGTATTCTAGTTAGGTATTAGTTACTAGATATTTATGTAGTGTGTGTTATGATATTCGGGGACCATAACTAATTCAGAAAAATAAAAACAATGCATTTGGTAATATTTTAGTGCTCCGGGTAATGTCCGGTTGTTCGGTTTGATACTGTTTCGTTAAAGTACTTAATTAATCCGAAAAGTGTCCTATATACATATTTTTGTAACATTTTTAATTCCCAACATTTAGGAAAGTATATAGAACTATTTGGTAACTTTTCTACACAAGACTAGTATGTTAACAAGCACATGTAAGTATAACACAATAATCAGAAAGCAGTTAAATGATTCAGCACAGTCATCAAGCACTTTAATTATCATTAGTAAACTGTACGGATACATGGAATTATGAGGTTTGTCATACTACCCGATACCATTTGCTCATCCCTGATCACGGGTGTCGTACGAACAACAACGGTATCGTGCAACTTTTTTTTTTTTTGATTTTTTCTTCAACTTTTAATGATTTCTTTTTTTAGTTTCAGGGGTAAGGATGAGCTCGGTGCCAACCAATACCGAATCGAAACTGGTACTGAAAATACCAGTTACGGTACCGATATAGCGAACCGGTACCAGGAACGCCAAAAGTCGTACCGAATTGGTACTTAAGATCTTTCGGTTCGGGAAATTCGGTACCTGTACCCAGTATCATTTGTTCATCTTTGACCACAGGTTTCATACGAACAACATTATTACCATACAACTTTTTTGGTTGATTTTCTTTTGGTTATCTTTTAGTGTTTTTTTCTATATTTTCTTTTTATTCTTGTCAGCGGTTTCCGTGCGCAACGCGCTTGTAGTGATTTCAAAACACATGTAAACACAGACTAAACAACAAAAAACATTCGCCGCAACGCGGCGATAGTAAAAAACTAGTTAATTAAAAATACTAATGGGACACATAAATCAAAAACACTTTTTTCAAATCCAATGATCTCTAGAGTTCCATGAACTAACAAAGGCCTTATCTTGTGAGATGCAGGTTCGACTTTCATTTTGTGCAGAGTGATGTACTAGTGGACAATGATAAGAGACCTAGGAAAAACTCGATTCGATCCTTAAGTCAAACGCGTTTTACCGGTAATTCCACTGTCGTGCCTACGAGCGGGTGGTTACCAGCTTTTCCCCGGAATTGGTGGTGGACACGGGTTACTCTTGGAGTAATCCGTTTGGTCCAGTGGGTGCCCCGAGAGTGCTCGGGATTGATTCTGTTAGTCGTTAATGTAGGATCGATGATTCGTCCAAACGAGTCAATCAGAGTCAGATCTAGTTTCTAGAAAGGTGGAATCAGACTAGAAACCGTCAATCAGTGTTAGAACAGGAGTAGAAGAGTAGAAAGTCACTTTAAACATGTTCTTCATTGATTTTAGACGTTTAGGTACAAAGAGAATCGGACAGCACTTCGGTACAAAATTCTCCAGAAAGTTACAAATGAAGAACACTACTGGCCTATTTATAGACCTGCCAGACCGCACGGGATAACACACCCAGACCGCACGAGCTGGACAAGCTCACCTCGTGCGACCTGACCTACCAGATCGTGCGAATTGGTCAAAACACGTAAACTTAACCTTTTAAACCACAAAGCTAGCCTATTACATATAACTGACACGACATAGACTGATGACGCAGGCGATAGACATTATGCATCAACAAACTCCCCCTTGGATATTGCCGCAGTATTCAGTCAGCCGGTTTTCAAAACATTCTTCACAAAGACTTGAAAAATTCTTCCCTTTGCTTCGCCTTTTTCAATAACGCTTTCCTGAGCTGTTCCTTTTCTTTGGCAGCTCTCTTTTCTTCCTCAGCTAACTTTTGCCTCCATGTAGCTTGAGCGATTCTGTCTTTTTCTTCACGCTCTTCTCTCTCCTTCTCTGCTTTCAGAAACTCTTCTCTTTCAATATCTCTCCAACTTGTTAACCACATATTTTCAGAATTTATATCCTTCTGAAAACATACTGTAGCAACCTTCTGAAACTGCAGAGCTTGTTCTCTATCTTCTGCCTTATATCCAATCTTGTTCACAAACAGACATTCAATATCCTTCGCAGAACAATTTACTATCCACATCGGATCGTACAGATGAATATATCTGAGTTCATTCCCAACTCTGTACACAATTACTGCTTTGGTCGTCATGCAACTATAAACCCAGCATACAAACCCTTCATGAAAATTCTATTCCATCTTTGGCAATGGAATATTCTTCATAACCCTGGGCTTCTTGATTTTCAGAATTGTTTCCACAATACCTGTAACAGGATCCTTCCTCTTGACTTTCTTAGGATAATGTGGCTTCCAGTGTCGAAATTCTCTGAAGGCTTCAAATTTCATCAAACCCCACATTGGCATATCATGAACTCTGACTGGATATGATAATGTTCTGACTTGAGACAACTCTTCAACATCCCACCAAGGTAGAGACATTATATCTTGAATATATTGGAAATATTGAACACCAAATTCTCTTCTAATAGCATAAGCTTTGACTTGTGGCAAGTACCCCCAGCTTATGATATCACCTAGAGAAACATCTCTATCCCTTCTATAATACTGTAGTGTTCTTTTGTATTTTCTTTCCGTATCCTTCCTGAACCACTTCTTTTGTTCTTCACGTTGTTCTTCTTTAGACATTTCTCTAAAACTCTTACTCTTAACACTTTCAGCAACTTTTCTTCTCAATTCATCCTCATTTGCTTGACTGAAAAACTCAGCAAGAGTTGGAAAGCTAGAAGTATCAACATTAACATTCTCAGACTGATCATCATCGCTCCAGTCTTCTACTTCCACTTTATCATAATTATCAGCTTCTTCAACATACTTTTACTGATATGCAGGTTGATGATTGATATCAAATTCGTTCAACTCTTCTTCAAAATCGAAGTTAAACTCACCTTCTTCAACATCCATCATCTTAATAATCTCAGCTCTAGTGTAAGTATGCAATAACTCACCTTCCTCTACATCATGTTCAAGACGTAGAATCAAACCTGCACCCTGATCAACAATCTCATCAACATTTTCAGAATCACCATGCTCCCTCTCTCCTCCTGCATTTTCTGGTTCTTCGTTTGCATCATCTTGAAGATACTCGTCAATATTCTCTTCTTGTGACGCTTCAGTTACTTTTATACCAGAATTACCTTGATCAGCATCATCATTTCCATCATCATCATTATCGCTATGAACAGAATATACTTCATCTGCATCATCTTTTAGATTATCATCTTCGTCTTCTTCATCATCTTCGATCTTAATCATACCAGATACTGAAGTTAATGGACAATGATCTGGAATAGACAATTCTGGAATTTTTTCTGGGATTTCGGCTCAATCAGAACAATTTCCCTTTCAGTCACTTGAACATCATCTTCAAATAGGACACTTTTACCCTTATCTTTCATTCCAGCATCATTCCTCCACTTTAAATGATTTACTGGATCTGGATCCTCATACTTATCACTTTTGATGAACCCGAAAAACTCTGTCTTCTTCGGTTCAGGCCAATTCTTTGTATACTTGGATAATCGGATTAACGTTTCATTATCCATGTGATGCAACAGCATTAGATCATTTTGTTCATCTTTCTTCAGATTTGGATACGCATGATCCAACATCATCTGCACAAACCTTGGATACACCCAACTTCGACTA
This sequence comes from Helianthus tuberosus, assembly GCA_030545235.1. Classification (NCBI taxonomy): domain Eukaryota; kingdom Viridiplantae; phylum Streptophyta; class Magnoliopsida; order Asterales; family Asteraceae; genus Helianthus; species Helianthus tuberosus. Next base: position 16,541 of record JARYGA010029801.1, read on the forward strand.
CCAGAAGTAATATTATCTTTCATGTAATGAAAAACAATTCTAGAAAAGTTGTATTTCTTGTTCAGTACCAACGCCGCCACCATACACATTTGATAGTCTTTCATAACATCGTATCCACCTTTCCTGTGACTTAACGCTTGAATCACTGAGTGAATAAAGAATTTATACGGCTTCATAAAACAGGCTTTCAAATAATTTGCTTTATTCAACGGGCTGTTATAACCCATTCTAAGCATACATCCTTTGACCATCCTTTCCGGAAACCCTGTTGGAGAATTATCGTCATCTGGAAACTCTAACACTTCTCGTACAAGCTGTTCTGTGATTATGATTTCTTTATCTTCATTATCTATACGAACACTTGAATTAATAACATCATTCACTTCATCATAACTAGCATTCTTCCAAAATCGATCAACATGAGATTTGAATACTTTGTGCTGATTCGTTAAAGCTTTTTGAATTGGTAAACGCCTCATGAATGGCAAAAACTCCTTAAACACACCCATCTTTGGTAGTGTTTCATTGTAAACACAACAAGTAATGTGCGATGGTTCAAACAACACGTTCGATGCCTGAAAAACAAACAGAAACAAACAAGTTAAACAATTTGCACAAGTTTCAAGAAAACACTAACATTCACACGATCTGGCCTCATGCGATGTGGCCAGTTCATGCGACCTCGTGCCAAACTGATCAGGCTTTTCAAACGATCTAGTATATAAACGATCTGAACAACTCATACGGTCTGGTGGTCAAACAAACTGACCAACCCAAATGGTCTAGTGGTCAAACGATCTGGTCTCAAACGGTCTGAAACTTCAAACTGTCTGGCCATCTCGTGCGGTCTGAATCAGCCACATCGTTTGAACATACATATATGAACAGTGAATTTGCAGGTTTTCAAATCTTGTTTCTATCATGAAATTGATACCCTAGATATGTTCTACAACAAAATCCGAGCACGTTGATATGATTTTTATTCAATTTAATCCACAATATAAGCCTAGATCTAAGTTCAAACATTCGGTTCATTCGAGTTCATACGAGATCATGTGATTTGGTTCAAATTAATCAACAATCTGTACCTTTCCCATGATATAAGTTGTGTGAACCAACTTATACAAGGAATCCGAACACTAGGTTACAAGATTAAAGCTTGAAAAACAAAGAAATCACTCAAATCGCCTTGAAGGGTGTGTGTTTGATGCGGTGTGAGAACTGAAAGCTGTTCACGCGATCTGGGCTTCTCCTTTATATAGAGGATGCCAGGTCGCACGATTTGAATGTTGAGGCGGTTTGAGGTGTTCATGAGGTCTGGCCAGTATTTGACACGGTTAGGCCAGCTCGCACGAGTTGGCACCTCGTGTGAAACTTTTATTTTTTCAAATTTTTAACTTTTTAACTTTTTAACTTTTTACCAACACACTCAGTTAACCAAGTCCAATTTAATGACCCTGGTCAACTGTTTAGCCTGCCAAATCCAAATTAATGACTTTGGTTGACCAAATTATGATCTCGCTGACAATTTTGAAACATTTTAAGTTCAAATTAATGAACTTTTAAGCATTTTGAGCAATTACCAACACTTTTCTCAAACTTTTCTTATCCAACCCAAATGATCCAACTTGTTTAGCGATGTTGGACTTTGATCATCAGATCCCCAACGTCTGTTGTCGAAAATAAGATGAAATGACAAATCTTTTTGAATTTTTTTAACATTTTAGCTAAACAAACAGAAAATCTTTTGGATTTGAAAAAACTGGAAACTGTACAAACATATTTACAGACATCTTTTTGTGAGTTTGTGTAAGAGGATCATATCAGTTTTTGAGACTTATCACTAACACCGTTGATCTTGATTTAACTTAAAGTCTTAAACAAATCCACTTCTGATTGTCAGTATTGTTATCCACTTAAACTTCTACACAAGTTTCAATTGATTCAAGATACGAATTAGTGTTTTAAGGACTTAACTTATTCGCGTGTCCCACCTCAGAATATACTCCCGTATCCAGACTTCTATATTCAGTCTTACAGGTGAGTGCACACTAATGATATCTGTAAGGGGTAAATGCGAGGCCATGAGAGCTCAGGCTAGAACTTCCGTTCAATCAGAGAGATGATGGCTCGACTTTAGGTGGGTCCCTCTTGAGGATCTTCTTTTCAACAGCACATGATTAGCATTTTTCAATGTTTCATCAATTTTTATGCTGAGGGTGAGCTTTAAGAATAAAGCAGTGCAGAGTATTATACGAGGACTAGGCTATTGCTCCCGCAAAATCAGAAGTCCCGGTATAATACCCCAGATATCATCACGTACAAAGACCTAGTATGTCAGAAATAGAAAGCCTTTCAAGCAAGATTTCGGGGGTTACCCATATATCCGAGAGATGTTCCCCACGAGATAAGCAAGTATTTGTTATGTTTATATCTCGAACTCAATCTACTAATCGTGTGAAGCCTACTGGCACATCATTAGTGAGACTTGTTTAAAAACATTTTGACATTTCATTTCTTTAGCATGTTGTGATAGTCCACTGATGTACTATCATTTCCTCTTTTTACACACACCTCTTTTTGTCTTTTTCAATGTTTTTGTATTTATGAAATTTTATCATGTTCTTGTATTTTCTATAAACTTTCTCCCCCTAAAATCAAAAACATATTTTTGTGTTTTTGGTTTTATCAAAAGCTGTAAAGAAACTGTACAGAAAAACATGACAACTAGACACAGATCACTTCTGATCGCCGTCCGCCTCGGCCACACACTCTACCACCCTCCCAGAAAACAAATTCTTTAACCCGTTCAATTTTAAAAGATAATTAAATCTTGTTTTATCAAAGGGTTTAGTGTAAAAATCAGCTCTCTGATCATCGGTGTGAATATAATCAATTCGAATCAATTTTTTCTCATGGCAATCACGAATAAAATGATGTCGAATCTCAATATGTTTTGTTTTTTAGTGTTGAACCGGATTTTTAGTGATATTAATGGCTGCCTCGTTGTCCACAAAAATTGGTGTGTCTAAGAATTGCAGACCATAGTCCCTCATTTGCTGTTGGATCCAGAGGATCTGAGAACAACAGCTGGAAGCCGAAACGTATTCGGCCTCACAAGTCGAGAGAGCGACTGTGGTCTGTTTCTTACACTGCCAAGTGATTAGCCGAGTTTCGAAGAACTGGCAACCAACAGTTGTGGACTTAGCGTTCAACTTACAACACCCGAAGTCATAGTCAGAATATCCAGTTAGAGAGAAGTCACCGGATCAGGGATACCACAAGCCGGTGCTTGGGCAACCTTTGAGATACCGTAAGATCCTCTTCACTATCATCATGTGTGATGCTCTGGGACTTGACTGGTATCGGGCGCAGAGGCAGGTTGGATACATGATGTTCGGTCGTGATGCTGTCAGATACATTAGCGATCCTATGATTGACCGATAAAGCATTTCATCCACTTTCTCACCACTTTCATCAGGACATATGCCATGATTCGTAGCCAGGGGGTTGATATGGGAGATGATTCGGACATATTGAATTTGTCCAACACATCATTCACATACTTGGTCTGGTGTATGAAGATTCCATCAGGCAGTTGCTCAACTTGAAGCCCGAGGAAGAACTTCATCTCCCCCATTGAACTCATTTCAAACTTCTGCTTCATGACCTTCTCAAACTCTTTACACAACTCATCGTTCGTTGATCCGAAAATTATATCATCAACATATATTTGCACGATCAATAGATGTCCTGCAACCTCTTTAGTGAACAGGGTACTATCGACAGTCCCTCTGGTGAACCCGTTGGTCAGCAGATGCTGGGAAAGCGCCTCGTACCAGGCTCTCGGGGCCTGGTGTAATCCGTATAACGCCTTGTCGAGTAGATACACCTTGTCCTTGTGTACAGGATCGGCAAAACCCGGTGGTTGACCGACATACACATCTTCTTTAATCTTGCCGTAGAGGAATGCAGATTTGACATCCAGTTGGTAGACCTTGAACCCCTTCCATGACGCGAACGCCAAGAAGATTCTGATTGCCTCAAGTCGAGCAACGGGAGCATATACTTCAGTAAAATCAATCCTTTCTTGTTGACTAAATCCTTGGACTACCAACCGTGCTTTGTTCCTTACTATAACCCCTCTATCATCTCTCTTACATTTGAAGACCCACTTGGTCTTGATCAACTTCTGTTTCTGGGAGATCAACCAACCTCCACACTCCAAGCTTTTCAAACTGTTGTAACTCCTCTTGCATTGCATTTACCCAACTCTCTTCGGTCAATGCTTCTTTGTACGTTTTCGGCTCTACCTGCGAGATAAAACATTTTAATGAGAACTCTACTTGTAAAGGTGCTATAGAGGAGTAAAAACATGTAAGCCCTTTTTTTATTTGTTCGCGGGTTTTCACGCCGCTTTGAAGGTCACCAATGATTTGCTCCGACGGATGGTAAGATAACGTTCTTGGCATGACTGTAACCGGTACGCTCACTTCCGATTGCAAATTTGTTATATTCTGATCACCCGTGTGATCGATAGTATTTGAAGTCGCAATATTTGGTTCCTCGTCAAAAATCGGATCGGTTTACGATTCTGAGTCGTCAGATTGGTCAAATATTGGAGTTGTTTCTTCTGGGGGTACATGTGCAGTTCCACTAGGACCAGCCTCATGATCATTTGAACCCACGATGGGCGAAGAAACCACCAACGGTCTTGGCACTTGCTCTTGTGAAAGAGACTGCTGTTGTTGGTATAAGAACGCCAGTTCCTCCTCATTTGGCTCTGTCGGTAAATGGAATGACTCCCAGAGATTGTCGTAATCAAATAGCAACCTATTTCCGGGAAGTTGATCCGGAGCAGTAAACCGTTGACAGTCAACGTGTTGAACTTGTATGATCTTCCCCAAACTCGGAACAAATACTCTCTTCAACGGACTAGCGTATCCTACAAAAAAACCTTCATTAGCTTTCGAACCAAATTTACCGTCTGGATCAATGAATGTGCATGGTGATCCGAATGGTTCTAAATATTTCAGATTCCGTTTGTAAAAATGAAGCAATTCAAAACAAGTTTTCTTGTACTTCTTCACCGTAAGAACCCGATTGAGCGTGTAACATGCCGTGGCAACCGCTTCACTCCAAAAATATACCGGTAATTTCGAATCTGCTAACATGGTACGAGCCGTTTCGATCAACATACGATTTTTTCGTTCTGCGACACCGTTTTGTTGAGGAGTATATGGTGCGCTGAACTCATGAAGAATGCCCTTATCGTTGCACACCGTTTTGTTTCCTCTTTTCTCTCTAGAAACAACACCCAGGAAAATCTTGTAAAGTCGTCAGTAACAACTAAACAATATAGATCTCCACTTATGCTTTTCACATTTACCGGTCCGAAAAGATCCATATGGAGTCTTTCGAGCGGTAATCTGATGGAGTTCAAGATCTTTTTCGGGTGCGATTTCTTCGTCTGCTTCCCTTTCTTACATTCAATACAGTCATCGTTAAGATGGAAGCTTTTCAAATTAACACCGTCTACAAGATCATTATGAACTAAAAAGTTCATCTTTCTCAAGTGAATATGACCCATTTTACAATGCCACATGATGGATTCTTTTTCAGTCGCCTTCGTCTTACTCACAAAGCATTGTGCCTTTTTATCTATCGTTGTTGCAACGCTCATGTCTAGTACATAAAGATCGTTTTCACGAGGAGCGCGCATCAACACCATTTCTTCAGGTATTTTAAACCCCGGTTTAAGAATCATACATTCATCTTTTGTAAAATGAACAGTAAATGACTTATCACAAATCTGAGAAATGCTCAACAGATTGTTTTCTAACTCAGCAATGTAGTTCACTTTATCGAATGTTACGACCCCGTTAGTAAGTATTCCTTCTCCAACAATTCTTCCACCTTGAGTTCCAGCAAACCCGACATAACCTCCATTGATTGACTTGACGTCGTATAGCAGTGCTAACATCCCTGTCATGTGCCGTGAGGCGCCGCTATCCATTATCCATTTAGAAATGATAGACCTTGGAAGCCCCTACACACATCAAAAGACATTTACTTAAACAATGATACCCAATATTTTTCAACATTTGGTACACTACCAAAGACAATATCATGAGCTACTATGTCAACTTTTGGAATGTTAAAAACAACATTTGGAACATCAGATTTTGGTTTTGATTTTAGAGCTCCTTCCTTGATAGGTGGGAATTCTTCAATCAACTTATCTAACTCAAACTCAATTTTCTCATCAGTGGTTGCAAATATTTTCGGTTCAGATTTTAAAACTTCTTCCATTTTCTTTTCCTCAAAAGAATGTTTAGGTTTCTCCACCCATGATTGACTTTGGGAAGTATTTGTTTTAGAATAAACCTTTGAAGTCTTTTGTGATTTTGAAGATTCACCAATTTCAAAAGTTGATTTTGGTTTGTCCTCTGAGTTCAATGATTCACCGCGTTTAAGAATACGCACGGGGGATGCCATAGGTGATTTTCACTTAACATCCTTTGAAATTTTTGGTTTATGGAAAACTGGTTTTATTATCTCTTTGACACATTGTTTGGCCATGTGACTGATTTCATTGCATCGATAACAGATTCTTTTGTCATATTCAACAAAAGTGGATCTGTTGGCCTCGTCTCTTATCTTTTTGGCCGCAATAAAATCGTCAATTGCTTGCTTACTAAAGATATAATCCTTTTCGACTTCTGTATTATTATCAGCCATAAACACTTCTTGTAGGATCGATGATTCGTCCAAACGAGTCAATCAGAGTCAGATCTAGTTTCTAGAAAGGTGGAATCAGACTAGAAACCGTCAATCAGTGTTAGAACAGGAGTAGAAGAGTAGAAAGTCACTTTAAACATGTTCTTCATTGATTTTAGACGTTTAGGTACAAAGAGAATCGGACAGCACTTCGGTACAAAATTCTCCAGAAAGTTACAAATGAAGAACACTACTGGCCTATTTATAGACCTGCCAGACCGCACGGGATAACACACCCAGACCGCAAGAGCTGGACAAGCTCACCTCGTGCGACCTGACCTACCAGATCGTGCGAATTGGTCAAAACACGTAAACTTAACCTTTTAAACCACAAAGCTAGCCTATTACATATAACTGACACGACATAGACTGATGACGCAGGCGATAGACATTATGCATCAACAGTTAAAAAAATACATTTTTTTTTCAACAAGTGATATAAAAACAAATATAGTAAATTACTATTTTGGCCCCGGTGGTTTAGTCATTTTAACTCTTTTAGCCAAAAAATAATCTTTTGAAATATTAGACCCCGATGTTGCGTTTTATAATGATTTTAGTCTCTGACACTAACTTTATTATTTTTTTACAGTTAAGTGTGAGGATAATTAGATCATTATATAGCTTAGGGGCTGTTTTTGATAATTACAAAGTTCTTTTAATATTTAAGAGATTATTAATGCAATTACTCAGGGTTTTTTAATTTATTTTTTGTTATTTTCACAATTATTATTTAACAAAAATATACAAATAAAAAAATATTTTTATTAACCGTTTGTTTTTTATAAACGTCATTTTTAAAATCATTTTTTTAACGTTTTTTTTAAACCGTCTATCATTTTAAAATTGTTCCTTTTTAACCGTTTATTTTTTAATCGTTCGTTTTAAGTGTTTGTCTTTTATAGGTTTTTTTTAAACAATTCATTTTATACCGTTCTTTTCAAAATCGTTTGTTTTTTAAACTTTTTTCTTTCAGTTCGCTTTTTTAAGTCGTTATTTTTATAATTTAAAACACGACGTGTATAGAAAACAAAAGAAATTGAAGATTAAAAAAAAGATGAACCATTCTAATAAAAAGTTTGCAAAAGATTGTTCATTTTTCAAACTTTTCCTTAGAATGGTTTATCTTTTTTTAAATCTTCCATGTTTTTGGACCGTTCGTTTCTTCAATATTCGTTATTTTTTTAATCTTTTGTTTATTAAATTCGTTTTTTAAAACCTTACACTTGTTAACTTATTTTTTAAGGTTTCGTTTTTTATGAACGTTGTTTTTTAATCTACGTTTTTAAACCACTCGTTCGTTTAAAATCGATCGTCTTTAAACTTCTTCATTTTTTTTAATTCTTTTTTCCTAACGGCTATAAGTAATTTGAATACAAAGTTTCCAAAATGAACGAATTCAAAAATGGTTCTAAAAGGAACCGTTTAAAAAGAAACGCTTTAAAAAATGAACGAATTTATAGAACGAATTGTTCAAAAAAGTTTAAAAAACCAACGGTATAAAATGAACTGTCTAAAAAATCTTTAAAGGACAAACGACTTTAAAAAGAACGAATTTTAAAAAAACAATGTAAAAAGGAACAGTTTTAAAACGCTAGACGGTTTAGAAAAAGGTTATAAAACAAATTATTTTTAAAATGACCTTTATAAAAAAACAAACGTTAATGAAAATACATATTTATTTGTAGGGTGGGAGTTGGTTACAAAGTCCATTTTTTCTACAAAGTGTAAAAAGTCATAAAACACCATAATGTCAACCATAAAACACACTTAAAACCTACAAATAACAAAGTGAAGATTACTAAAACGTCATATTTGTGGGTTTTGTGTTGTGTTTTGAATGATAAGGCTTTGATTATCGAATGACTAACATTAGTGTGTTTTATGTTGATTATCATGTTGTGTTTTATATTCATAGTTTTACGATAGTGTGTTTGAAGTTTTTATGGACTGTTAAGGTTTGGATATTGTGTTTTAATAATCTTCACTCTGTTATTTGTGAGTTGTGAGTGTGTTTTATGGTTGAAACTGTGGTGTTTTATGACTTTGTACACTTTGTAGGAAAAATGGATTTTGTAGCCGAACTCCACCCTTATTTGTATATTATAACGTATTTTGTTAGATTATAATCGTTAAAATAACGAAATAATAAAAAAAAACTTGAGTAATTGCATTAATAATCTTTTAAATATTAAAAGAACTTTGTAATTATCAAAAACAACCCCTAATGTATATAATGACCTTATTACCCTTACACTTAACTATAAAAAGGTAACAAAGTAAAATATAATCTTAGGGATAAATTATAATTTCACATCCCTAGCTACAAGAATTTAAGAAAGTGACGGTATATGTGTACAACTAGTGTGTAACCCCCGCATTGCGGGTGTGGGGGTCGTAAAACAGTGTTAAGTAGTAAGCAAACAATGGTCTAGTAAAACAAAAACGTGAATCTATATTGTAACGTGACGTAAAGCTGGCGTAGAACACGTTACACATTTTCTTCGCATTGCGGTGGAAATTCAGTTTGTTCGGTTCGTTACAGTGTCACTATGGTACCGACATTCAGTATAGCAAACCAATAAGAAAACTCAAAAAAATAAAGTCATAAATCAGTTCGGTTCACCGCAATATAATGGTATACAAATACATAAAGGGTACATCAATATTAACTTTATTATTTTCAAATAGATAAAGATTATACAAAAGTCATGATTACATTACATATAGAGATCATAAATTTCTTTTAGTCGGCTATTAAGGATCATCATGATTACATTACATAAGAGATCATAAATTTCTTTTAGTCGGCTATTTGGGATCACTGAGCCAGCCCATTTCAATTTTCTTCTTTAAGTGCGCTATTTTGGATAATTGAACCAGCCCATTTCATTTTTTCTCATTGGCCCAACATCCATGGCCCAACACTGTAGCTAAGACCTACTCTAATTGTTATATACTAGGTTTTTCTCCTAGCGCGTTGCGCTAAGGATTTCGCCACGTTTCCGAATGTTAAAAACTAATTAAACGGCAATTGATACAAAATTTTAATCGCAACGGAAGTTTCGTCGTTATCATCAATTCCATGTTTTTCAAACAATATAGGTTTTGCTTTGTCACGTTTTCTGCAACTTACAATACAAAAAAGCTATTTTTACTACATGTATTTTAGATAATTTTCATCAAGCGATTCTTGTGATGAGAATTATGTTTTCGTTAGATCTAAATTTGTTTTTGAACCTTTTTAAATTTGTTTTAGATCTAAATTTGTTTTGAACCTTTTTAAAACAACATGCCTTATAGCCTTAAGATAATATTTTATGCTCTATATTATATAATATTTTGGATATAGTTTAAACTATGAGCTCCTAGGGTTAGCCAATTATCAACATATATGTATCTCAGCGAAAGAATCATTTGACAATAATGCTCCGTTTTTTAGATAATGGATTATATGCAGATCTAAGGGATGAATGAATAGGTTCCTTAATTTTAACAACAAATGTTTATGATAGTTTTGCTTAAAAGTATTTATTAATTATAAGAGTGATTAAACAAGAGACAAATAAGCACGCAATAACACAAAGGGTTATAAGGTTTCAGTAAATGTTAACAAACCCACCTTACACCACTCATTTGCATATATCCATAGAATGTTTTTCTACTAATGACATTTCTAAAACTAAGGTAATGATCGATTTAGATTTACAATCATCTCGGTACTAAATAAGATAGCAATCGCCTTTTGAATCGTCTCACTATCATGTAGCGTGCTGGACATTAGTCCCCCCATGTAAAGTTTAGGGTTAAATATGTAATTAGTGTATTTTCTATTTTTTTAATTAGTCAAGGAATCTAGATGTAATTTAGTAAAACTTGTAAAGGGTGTGACATTTCTGATACAACACGTCGATTCCCTCCATCTCCATCTATATATATATATATGATCATAGATCATATATAATGTGTATATGTGGGGGCCCTTAGGGGCAAAAGTGAAAGTGCACTAGTTTTAACGTTATTTTACTAATTTCGTGAAAATAACGAAAAAAAGTGGGGGCGGTTAATTATGTATCATGTGGTGTGTTGATAGCCGAAAGACTAGGGGGTACATGCACTAATCGACTTTTTTTCCAATTGCTGAGTGTTATGTGCCTTATGTCCAAGGCATGATGCAAAACTACTATCGAGCCGAGGGTCTCACCAGAAGCAGCCTCTCTATTCCTACGGGGTAGAGGTAAGGTTATCTACATCTTACTCTCCTCAAACTCTACCTTAACCTTGATATTAGCGGGATTTACTAAGTATGATGATGATAGCTCGATTTGTAATGACGGCGATTCCTATTGAAGTCATTTGATTATTATGTTTCAGTCTTGTTCTTGATAATGTGTAATTTGGAGAGGATTGAATCAATTTTTATTGAATGACCAAGCAATACAAGCCCTAATATATATACACACCGTCAACTCTCTAACAGATTACCAGCTCACTAACCAACTTATTAACAAACTAACTAATTAAATACATGAGGGGTAAAATAGTAAAAACACTATAAAGCTAGTCAAAATAGAAATTGACTTATATAAAGTCAGCATCCCCCCTCAAGTTGGTGGTACAGAAACACCCAACTTGTGCAATAAATCGCGATGTTGTGGTGTAGCCAAACTCTTAGTAAAAATGTCAGCAATTTGAGTATTCGAGCGAGTATAAGATAAGGTAATCAAGCCTTCTTGCAATTTTTCGCGTACAAAATGACAATCAAGCTCGATGTGTTTAGTTCGCTCGTGGGAAACGGGATTCTTAGCAATGTAAATTGCAGCCTGATTGTCACATTTTAAAGGAATAGGAGCTACTTTGGGAACTTGAAACTCATGTAATAAACGAGTCAACCATGCCAACTCAACATTGACTCTTCTCATTGATCTATACTCAGCTTCTGCAGAACTCAAAGCAACAGTTTGTTGCTTCTTAGATTTCCAGGAAATAGGACAACCACCAAGTGAAATAAAATACCCACTAACTGAACGCCTGGTATTCGGACACGAGGCTCAATCAGAATCACAACAGGCAAGCAGTTCAAAATCAAGAGAATTATTAAAAAACAAGCCTTGAGAGTGGGTGCCTTTAACATAACCCAGAGTATGTAAGGCTGTAGTCCAATAAGGAACACGAGGGTCCTGCATAAATTGGCTTAAAAATTGGACTGCAAAAGCTAATTCGGGTCGAGTATGGGTAAGATAGTTCAATTTGCCCACCAATTGTCTAAATTGTAAAGGATCTGAAAGGGCATCACTTGCTTTGGCTTTCAACTGTAAATGAGCAGGAAGAGGAGTATGTATGATAGGCAACTGTGAAGCATTAAAATTCTTTCAAAAGATCAGTTGCAAACTTTCTTTGAGTCATTAAAATCCCATCAGAATGATGTAACACTTCCATACCAAGAAAGTAGTTAAGTAAACCAAGATCTTTGATTTGAAAAGTAGAATGAAGAAAATCTTTAAGAGCAGATATTTCATCATGATTGTTCCCATTGACCAAAATATCATCAACATAAATTGCCACATGAACAGTAGAAGTGCCCATAGATTTGGTAAACAAAGAATAATCGTTAGAAGATCTAACATATCCTTTGGATTTTAGTATAGTGGACAATTTACCATACCATTGACGAGAGGCTTGTTTCAAACCATAAAGTGATTTTTGAAGTTTCAAGACTTGATTAGAAGGTAAGGTCATACCAGGAGGAGGAGGAGGAGACACATAAATTTCTTCATCTAAGTCTCCATGCAAAAAAGCGTTGTTGACTTCAAGTTGGTATAATGGCCACTTCAATTTGGTAGCAAGAACAATAAGACTTCGTATGGTAGTAATCTTGACAGGGGAAAAAGTTTCATTATAATCAATTCCTGGTTTTTGAGTGTCACCTCTGACTACTAGACGAGCTTTGCACCTCTCAACACTACCATTGGCATTATATTTTATCTTGTAAACCCATTTGCATTTTATCGGTTTCTTGCTTAAAGGCAAATCTACCACAGACCAAGTGTTATTGTTTTGAAGAGCTGTGAATTCCTTATCCATGGCCTCTTTCCAGGCAGGAAACTGAATGGCCTGTTTGTATGGGTTCGGCTCATGTAAAATATCAAGATTGTGAACAAAATTTTGACTTGAGGCAGACAAAGCATTGTTAGGGCTAGAACACAATTCCACAAACACAAGAACAATAATCAGCAAGCACACACACTCACACACTCTAAATCACAAGAACAAGAACACAAGATTTATAGTGGTTCGGTCTAATCTGACCTACATCCACTCTCCACAACTAGTTCTTCTTTGTATTAGGTGCTCAAGAAGTTATAGTACATGAATAAGAAGTATATATAGGGGTTACAATTAGGGTTGTTAACTTTAAACTACACTAACAGAGAACACTCCTGCTAGCTGCAGAAGGAGTGTAACACAGATCACCCCTGCTAGATGCAGAAGGAGTGTAACTAAGAACACCCCTGCTAGTCAAATCCTCCACAACCCAACAATCTCCCACTTGGAGGCTTTGACAACTTCAAACTGCACTCCATGCAACTTCATATTCATAAGTACCTCTGTAAACTCTTCATCTTCACTAGTTGTGGGCAGCCTTCTCATCAATTAACCTGAAGGCTCGTTGAAGCTCCCACTGAGCTTCAACTCGTCAATCACTACTCGTGACTCGTTCTCTGTCCCTATCGGCTCCCACTGACATGAACTGCCCGATCCTGGAACATCCTGAGAACAAACACTCTCCGAATAAAGCAGATAATCAACTGGAGAGACTTTGACAGCTGGAATACTGGTTCTCTTAACCCACTGTCGTCTGGTAACTCTGACTGAAGCACAACTAGTGCTCCCACTGCCACGAATGCCCCTGACTGGTTTTACTGAACCTTTTCTAGCACGTTCAACCTGAATCTGACCTGTGACTCTGGGTTTGCCATCTGCAAAGCAAACCTTCTTCTACCCACGAGATTCTGTGAACCGGATCTTGGTCTTCTTCTGAATTGGGATAACCTCTCCCTTCGGCGGTACACTGACCATGTACAATGAGCTCATCTTCTTGCCACGTGCAACTACTAAATTTCCCTTAGTTACCTCCCACTGTCCACTACCGAACTTAACCTCGTGACCCTGATCATCCAGCTTCCCGACTGAAATAAGCATTTTCTTCAAGCCTGGAATGACTCTCACCTCTCTCAAAGTCCAAGTAGATCCGACTGAAGTAACTAAGTCAATATCACCCATGCCTGTGACATCTAGGACTTTATCATTTGCAAGTCGTACCTTACCAAAATCCCCAATTTTAAGATTCCGTAGTGCTTCACTGTTGTGGGTAGCGTGAAATGAAGCACCTGAATCCATAACCCAAGAATCCACACTGCTCTCCACATTACAGATCAAAACTTCATCATCTGAATGGTCTTTAACTTCTTTCTTGTCGTTTGGACATTGATTCCTAAAGTGTCCAACCTCTTTACAGTTCCAACAGGTCACATCATTTCGAGCCCTTAACTGACTCCTCTTTCTGTTCTTACTACCACTACATCTGTTATTCTTCCTTCCTCTGCCAACATGCATTAAATCACCCGATGATCCAACTGAATTTCTTCTTCTGACATCTTCGCCCAGAATAAGATCTCGCATCTTCACAAACGTAAACTTGCTTGTATCTGAAGAGCTCGTAACAGCAGTTATGGTTCCGGACCAACTATCAGGTAATAAGGAAAATAACAATAGGGCTTGAACCTTGATGAGGATACGTCCTGGGTCGGACCGAATACTTGGTCAACAAAAGGTCGGACCTAATGTCCCTGGTCGGAATGACCAACCAATAGGATCTTCCCTAACTAACTGGGACCCACAGCCTTACCTACCTGACAGTGACTGATCCGACCCTAACTAACTCGCCACGTCAGCATAACCAAAAAGTATAAATACCCCGCCAAGACCTCCACTGCAGGGTAATCACTACTTTCCCTCTCTAAACTCTCTCCATTCTCTCTCACTGACTTACTTCTCCTCACAAATACTTATTCTCACGCCCGAGCTTGGTCACAGAGAGGCCCCCCTCCCTATGACGAGGCTAACGGTGTGCTTTCTTCCTTGTGATCTTACAGGTCTCTGTCAAGGTCATCGGAAGCTCTGCTTATGCCAGCTCGGATCAACTGGTTTTTGAGTCTTCAAACCTCATCATCAAACTTGATGTTCATAGACACGAACCGAGACAATATCGAGTTTAAGTTATTGATGTGCGCTGTAACTGAATCACCTTCCCTCATCCTGGTATCCACAAGCTCTCGAATAAGATAAACCTTGTTCGCTGCAGAAGGCTTCTCATACATATTCGATAATGGTGCCATCGTTCCTCTAGCTGAGGTCTCCTTCTAGATATTGAATGCAACATTCTCCGATAGAGAAAGCGTTATCACTGCCCTGGCTTTCTTATCAATCCTATCCCAATCTGCTTGTGGCATTTTTTCTGGCCTTTCATCCTCGAGCACTACATCTAAGTCTTTCTGACAAAGTAATGCTTCAATCTGCATCTTCCACCAACCAAACTTCTTTCCGTCAAACTTTTCAATTTGCACCTTCCCGTCTTCTGCCATGATAACACAAGCACGACTAAAATGAAACTGAAATCGAAATAAGCTGTAATCAACACTGAAACAAATAGAAACAGAAAACACCTGATTCACGTTTCTTTGATCTTCAAACAGACGGACTAAACACCTGCTGGTTCACTGGTAGAAAAAAAAACTGATCTTGACAAAGGTTGAGGGGTCTTTTTGCAAATAAGGGAAACTTGATTCCCTTAAAAGGAACACAAAAAAAAAGAACGCCAGTTCTTCTTCTTCCCCTGGACGCACCAGCCACTGATGGAACAATATCAGTGGTTTGCAACGGTAACAATGAAAACAGTGGGTGATTTTTAACTATCAGTGGATAGCCTATTAGTGAATTAAAACACTGATGTTTGATCAACAGTGCTTAACAAGAAAATGAGAGAACAGAGGTTGACTTTCAGCAGTGGACAGCATTTAGTAGAAACAGGTGTTTGAACAAAAAACAGTGGTTATGGCAGACTTTTAAGGATTAATGAAAATTTTTCATTTTTAGCTATTTTTAAGGATGGATTTTTGATTTTATGAAAATATTTTAATGCTTTTATTCATAGAAAAATAGGATTTTGCTCGTTATTCCATGTTTAGCATGCCAATCATAGAGATCAAACTTTCAAAGGTGGATGTGTCTAATGCTTTTGTTAGCACATCTGCCAGCTGATCTTTAGTTGGAACATGGTGTAGAGAAATCAAACCTTTTTTATAGCAATCCCTCACAAAGTGATGTCTGATAATGAGTGATGGTAACATAAACAAAGGTTTGAGCTTAAACAGATGTTTGCCCATAAACAGAAGTTTGGCCATAAACAGATGTTTGGCCTTAAACAAATGTTTGAGCTTAAACAAATGTTTGCCCATAAACATCTGTTTGCAAAAAAAGACCAATTTCAAGAATACTATACCCAAACAATCAAAATGAGGAGCTTAATAATCATCCAAGTGTACTTGATTTTTATTTATTAGTATAAAGATGAAACAAATGTTCAATTTATAGTACAGATCAAACCACTGAAGTGATGTGATAAATACTGTTACATATAAACACTGTTGTGATAAACACTGTTACATCAACCATCTCATTCGATTCAACAACAATGTCTTCAAATCACCGGATTAGATCATGAACCCATATTAGAGGTCAAACAAAAGCACAAAAGGACCACATGAATAATATCATTTCCACTTTTACTTCAATGCACTTACATGATAGGGTGATTTGGGATTTTGTAAAAATGTTTGTTTTTGTACTTCTTTACAAAATAAGATGTTGACCAAAATTCAAACAGATGTTGACCAAAAGTCAATCAAATGTTGACCAATAGTCAAACAGATGTTGACCTTAAACAGATGTTTGGTTTAAGGCCAAACATCTGTTTATGGCCAAACATCTGTTTAAGGTCAAACATCTATTTAAGTCTAAATATCTGATATAGAAGGCGAAACATCTGTTTAAGGTCAAACATCTGTTTATGGCCAAACATCTATTTAAGGTCAAACAACTGTTTAAGTCCAAACCTCTGATATAAAAGGCCAAACATCTGTTAAAGGCCAAACATCTGTTAAAGGCCAAACATCTGTTTAAACCTGAACAGATGTTTAACTTAATAAGATACACTGTCTTCTCACACTGTTTTCCTCTTCAAAACACTGTTCAACCTAACATGGGTTTCCATTAACTATTGACCAAAATGCAAACAGATGTTCAAACCACTGTTTGTTATTGTACTTCTTTACAAAATTACATAGAATTCAAGAAAATGAAACAATGACTTAAAGAACTATAATTTAACACATAATCTAATCGGGCAAAGCAATCTATTATCGGACAATTCCCTGGTTTTTACAACATGAAACACAACATCATCGTCTGCAATAATCAGATGATATTAAAAATTACATAATAATACTTATTCAGCTTAAAATTACAACGAAATTTAAAATCTAACAACAACACCAAGAAATTTACGAACCTAACAGCAAAAATTTAGTGCTTTTGGCTTTAAACTCCATCAATGTATATCTTCGACAATCGCCATGAACTCCATGGAAGTACTCAATGCATCAACATCAGGATTTATAGAAACCTGATCTCTCGTGAACAGACCAAGATGCAGTACATGAAAACACTTCTTCAGCTGTTGAAGAGTAGCCCTGTCCTCATATACTTAATCCTTAACTTTGTTCATAAAGAGCTGCTTTAAACCAAACTTTATGCTTCTTTTAATACAAAAAAGACAGGAAAGACCATTACTCTAGTAAGATAAAATCTTATCTTACAGCAGTAGCAGATCCTTTCTTGTGTTTAGTAGGAACTACTGCGGCTTCTACATCATCATCATCTGCCCAAAGTCATATATAATCATCATTTAGTCAGAAGCAAAAATTATTTTAAATGTACATTTAAAAATCTTTCTTTGTGTTTAATTTAACTTTATGCTTCTTTTAATACAAACCTATAATAACCCGCAGCAGATTGTATGAATTTTAAACAACTATGATTAGACTGAAATATAAAGTGAGAATTAGAGTATATCACTTCAAAATTAAAAACTCAAAATTTCAAAAATTGGAGTAGCAAAAAAACATATACTTTAAACGATGTTGGAACAATGATATTGGAAACAACCGTAGAACAATCACCATCATCATCATCTGCAGCAGATCATTCACAATCATCATTTAGTCACAACTCAGATAACAAAACTTTAGTAAAAATAAAAAAACAAAACACATACCATGATCAAGGCAAACCACATATCACCAAAAATTTTTCTGAAAGTGGGTCAGAGAGAGCTTCAGTTTTCTCTTATCCTTTATGAACAAATGCCGAGTATTGAGAAGAAAAGATTTGAGGGAGAGATACATATAGTCCGTTCAAGTTGCAACTCTCCCATCAAAGAAGGTAGCACATGCAACTTTTCACGATGTTGCAACAATTATACTGCAACATCGATATTGAAAGGTTGATGTGTGATGGGAAGCTTCATTGAAACGACGATGTTGGAACAATGATACTGGAACGATGATTATATAAGGAGCAGTGGTTAGTTATAACAGTCCTTAGCACATGCAACTTTAACAAGGATTTATCTTCAACAGTGGATAGGCCTCATCAGTCTTTAAGTCCATCAGTCTTTATAAGGAGCAGTGGTTAGTTATAACAGTCCTTAGCATGATCAGCTGTTATAACCATTCCATAACACTTTGAGAGGAAGCAAGGGTCGGTCTATTTAATTGAGAGGAATAATTGCATTACATCCCTGTTGAAAAATAGAATTGATAAATTTAGGGAAAGTGAGGTTGAAAGATGATAACCTAACAGTGGAGGATCTCATTCTACAGCTTCATTAAATTCAAGGGTATTCTCAAATAATAGTTCCTGGATGCTTCCAAAGAAGCAGCACTTTGGACATCTGTTGTTCTCCAAACATCTATTATCTATTATCTATTCTATGTATTATATATAATAAATGAAAGTTATTTGGCCCAAATAACATTCATTTATTATATATAATAGATAGAATAGATAATAGATAATAGATGTTTGAAGACAACAGATGTCCAAAGTGATGCTTCATTGGAAGCATCTAGGAAGAATTACATGAGAATACCGCTCAATTTATCGAATCTGTAGAATGAGATCTCCACTGTTGGTTTATCATCCTTCAACCTCACTTTCCCTAAATTTATAAATTCTATTTTTCAACAGGGATGTAATGCAATCATTACCTTATTTAAGATACCTTCAACTGCATCTTCTGATAAATCAACATTCATTTCACTCAAATGATAGCTTCAACTGCATCTTCAATCATGAACTATCTAAAGAAATGGATGAAATCATCCAAAAATACCCAAAATAAAACTAATTAAACCATCCAATATTCTTGAGTACTCACCATTAATGTGATGACCAATATAAAATCAAACCCTAAAAGCATACAAATCATAATGAAATATGAAATCAGGTAGTTGTATAACAAATCATTATATTATATGCAATAACGAAGAAGAAGAAGAAGAACTGACTACAAAGTGTATTAACAATTAGCAAAAGAATAACAATGATCTGATTTATGTGCGGCTCTTAACTACATTCCGTAGAATGTGTAATTAGAATGGCCATTTTTACCGTACTTGACAACAATAGCAAACAACATCAAACAACAATAACAAGTGACCAATCAATCAACCTCATAATCATATAGAAGCCTAAAAATAAAATAAAATGAAAATTAGATAAGTGAACATCAAAACTGAACAGGAAACCTGACCAAAAATTAACCAAACACCTGATGTTGAATCCATTGTAGATGTTGAATCCACATTAGATGCTGAACCACTGTTGTTACAAACAGATCATACCTCTGGAACTGGAAATTTAAAAGGATCGGCTTCAAAGGCTTCAACAATCGGAAGATTCAAATCTCAAGCAAATGAAACCCTAATTTCAAAAAGAATAATCGGTGAACATATTCACAGATCAATAATGAACAGATGTTGTACTCATATCAACATCGTTAAGAAAAAAAACCCTTAGTTTCTGAACATATTCAAACATACCAGTTCATGGCGGAAATCTAGCCGCAGGTAAGCGGATCTGAACTTTGATGACCATCGATGACAACAACCTTGGAACCATATGATGAGATTAGGAGTAGAAATTAGGGTTTAATTAGAAACTTTGTATGAAAATAAGAAGAAATCAACACAGATCTATAAACATACAAATCAAACCTCAAATGGGAGAACCTTGCCGACGAAGAAGATGAAAATTACAAATCAAACCTCAAATGGAAAAACCAACATCAACCATGGTTAAACTTTAGATCTGACAAGAAATACCAACTATAGCTCGGGATGAAAATTACAAAAGCCAGATATTACCTCTTCATGGTATAATCAGACATGAAAATTACAAAGGCTGATTTCGAGTTATGTGTTCTTCAATTTCAGGTTCAATGTCGAATTAGGGCTACAAAATCAAGAAAACCGAGTTAGGATTGAAACCAAAATTAGAGCTACAATACTGAAATAAATGAAGATATAGGGCTTACCTGGTGACGCTTCGAATGATTCATGATGAGATGATTTGGTTTGATCTTTGATTCAGAAGGGAGAAGAGTACAGGAGAAGGAGAAGAAGATTCAGATCTAGGGTTTTGAAAAGGAAAAAAGGGGACGGAGGGAGCATAAAAGGGATGGAAGCTTGGTACTGTTGGGCGGGAAAATGGAACTGAGGATGCCCTAATCAAGTGACACGTGGCCCAAATCACTTTCATTTATTATATATAATATATTCTTTTCTGATCCCCCATCTTTCCAACACTCTTTCTACCGGCCACCACCATCCAACACCACCTGCAACTACCATCTGCCGACCACGACTGCCGCGACTTTTAACAAAACATTTTAATTGAGTTAGAGCCAGGGAGTAAAGTACTGAAATACCCCTACTTTTAATTAAACGTTTTAACAGAGTTAGAACCAGGGAGCAAACTGGCGACAAACTCGAAAGATCGGGGAGGAAAATGACTATTTTTAAACTATTGAAACAAAACCGTTAAAATGACCAAACCGCAGGGAGCAAAATGAAAGTTAACTCTAACATAAAAATAAGTAAATCAAATGAATATAAATAAACATTTAAATAATTTATGATAAAGTTTAAATTATTACGATTTCTAAAGAGTAAACTGCCAAAATGGTCCTTAAGGTTTGGTCACTTTTGTCACTTTAATCCAAAACTCAAACTTTTTAAATCTGGGTCTCTGTGGTTTCAATTTTGTTGCCATTTTCATCCAAAATCAAAATCTGCTCAGGTTTTTCGGTTAACATCCAGTTTTTTTGTCTTTGTTGGGGCATACATATGTCGTCTTCGTCTTATATCGAGTCTCGGTTTCGTTGCGGATCTAAACAAGCATGATGTCATCATTCTTGATGATGACATCACACAAGTGACATCATCTCATGCATCATCTTGTGCAATCACACGAAATTGAATGTTTATATAAGACAAAAGTTGAGTTCGCTTGAAAAGTGAATTGTTGAGTTCGCTTGAATTGATTATAGGTGGGTTCGCTTGAATTGTCAAATTGTGTCTTTCAAGCGAACTAGCAACACTATATATATATGTGTCATGTATTTTCATTTGAAGCGGACGTGTAGGAGACTAGGAACTTGTACCGAAGTGCTGCCGGTATTTCTCGTGAATGTAATAGCTGTTAAATCAATATACAAGAGGTTTATAGTGATAACCAAGCTGTTTCGAAGTCAGTTTCTTATTTTCCGCATCTGAAACTGATAAAATCTCTTCTGAACGGCTCGTTTGGGTCACAAACGATCCTACAAGTGGTATCAAAGCTCAGGAGGAAGAGATCTTGCCAAAACAGCCTGTTTTCGTCACTTTTTCTGATTTCTACATCTTCTTTTTCAAACTTAAAAATTTTTCATGGTTAAAATTGGCTCAAATTCACACATATTATGTGCAATCATGTATTAACAAATCCTGGAAAGTTTTAGAACTAAAATCGGTTTAAATCTGGTTCAAATTGATTTTTCGCTTGAAAAGTTGTTCGATCTTGCTGACGTCATCGACATTTCAAGCGGGATCCGGGTATTCATTCCGCTTGAAACGACATCTCGCTTGAGTTTACACTGTGTGTCCGCTTGAAAACGACATCTCGCTTGAAATATATTTTGATCTCGCTTGAAAAAGATGACCGCTTGAATACACCATTTGAAAGTTATACCGGTTGAACTGTTTTTCACGAGAAAAGTGCATCGTGTATTGTGTAAATCATTAAAAGAGGGTGTCAGTACTTCGGGAAAAGAAATCATGTGTCTAGTGTCAGTTTGAACTTTGTGATTGCATGTGATTCTTTCAAAACAGTCGTCGGCCCAACAAGTAAGAGATATTGAATCATTTATTTGGTCCATTGCGTGTTGTCAGTCCACTACATACGGTGCGGCCCAATCAGATTTTGAACTACATAGTTACATTGAGTGGTGTATTAAAGGTTGTCGACCAGAAAAATAATCAAACAATTGCATGTGGATATGTTTTATCATTTAGAGGTCCAATGAACTAGTGACAGTCCATGTGATCATATTTTGTGATCTGTTCAAAGAGGAATTGCGGTCCAATGAGATGCATCTTAAGTCAGAGGTGCATGTGATGTTGTATTAATTGTTGTCGAGTTAGTGGATTTTGAAATCCAATTAAATTTGATTTGAATTGGAAATTGTTGTCAGCCCAAATTATAAATCGACTAAAGTGCTCCAGCTCATGTTATTTCATCTCGTGTGCAGCCCAAAGTGTTGTCGGGTTATTGGAATTTGAGGCCCAATCATCATTGTTTGTTGACAGCCCAAGTGAACTTCATTGTTTGCGGTCCATTGGAAGCCCATATTTCGTGGCCCATTTGATCTAGTTCATTCATTCAGTTTGCGGAATTCATTAAACGAGTCCACAAATCTTCGACACGAGTCCTAGATCTATTCAATCGTTACACATTTTTACGTATTCTGTCCGTTTAAACTGATTGTTTGTTTGTTTGTTTCAGGTATATTTTTACGAGGTGAAACAGTTTGTTTGAAAGCTTATTTGAGAAATTCTTCGATATTGAATCATGAGTGAAGAGTTTTACAACGCATTTGCAACATCCCCGACTAGTCCAGCTGCCATTACTCAAAACATGAACATGGAAAATGAAACCGGAACCTTACAAAAACCCCCGAAGCTAATGAGTATTGAAGAATATTATGGTTGGAAAGATAGATTTGAAAACTGGGTTCAAGCAAACCATTTGAGATCTTGGGAGTGTATTTTGAAGAAATATGTATTACCACGTACTGATCTGCAAGTTGAGAAAGCAATATCTGAGTTTACTGACCAAGAAAGAGATATGTACAGAGCTGAAAAGATGATGATTAGTCTACTTCAGCAAGCTATCAAAGAAGACATCTTTATGTTGCTTCAGCATGACAAAACTTCGAAATCAATTTGGGATGCTCTTCGAATCAAGTTTGAGGGTAGTGAGAACATGATTAAGAGTAAAAAGGCACTGCTTAAGAAAGAATTTGATCTATTCACGAGTTTTCCCGGGGAAGATACCAAGAAGTTAATTGAAAGATACTGCCACTTAGTGCGATCCATGTCGATGCTGAGTATAACAAAAGATCGTGAAGAGTGGGTAGACAAGTTAGCTGACGCTTTACCACAAAAGGAATGGGGCACATACTTGATGATTTTGAAGAACACTGGGGTTTATGATGGGTTAACGATTTCTCAGTTTATCGAGAAGATTGAGGGTCAAGATTTGGAACAGCAGAAGATCGCGAGGATGAACAGTCCAAGTGGTCAACAGGATGTAAAAATGTATTACAAAGGCAGTGTTCCAGAAGTTGAAAGAAGCCCGAAAATTCAAACTGCGTTTAGTGCTGGAGATTCATCTGAAAAAGTTGATCAAATTTCTAAAAGTAGCAGTGGTTTCTCTTCATACCCGAGTGTCAATCCAAAAGATACTACATCAAGCTTTCATTCTCAAAGCACAAAGACTGGAAATGGTTATGTGATACAATGCAATATTGCTTTGAATCTTCCTGATGGTCAAAGTTTTTCAGAAGAAGTTGCTAAAGATCACATGGCGTTGCTTGGTTCCGTGCTACTATCTTATGAAGGTTTGGTTGCAGGGCGGATTGGGAATCCTATGCTCACAAAGGAGGATTACGATCAGATAGACGCCGAAGAAATGGAACTAATGGACATCAAATGGTGTCTAGCTAGTGTCTTGAGGAGAGCAGAAAAGTTCAAATTGATTACTGGAAGAAATGACTTTCTTGATGCACATGTTTCTACTTTAGGTTTTGATAAATCTAAAGTTACTTGTTTTCGATGCAGGGAGAAAGGTCATTTCAAGAGAGAATGCAAGAATAGGGAGGCAAGTGAAGCTAAGAATCCTTTGGGAAAAGATGACTATTACCGGAAAGCCATATATCAACAAGTTGGTCAACAACAACAGCAAGAACCACAAGTGGCTCATGGTAGAAAAGTGATTGAGGATTCAAAAAGAGCATGTTTAGTGAATCAAGAGAATTTCAACTGGGAAAAATACATATCATCCGAAAGCAAAGCATGCCTAATCAATCAAGATGATGAAAGATTACCTGAAGGTTTTAGCTGGGATATGTTTGCAGATTAGAATGGGAATTTCAAAGCTTTCATTGCCAAGATTGTGAAAGAACCAGACATGTTCACCGAGTGGATGAAATCCATTGGTGTTAGTGTGAAGAATGAAGATGAAAAATCTGTTTCATCAGAAGAAAGCTCACAGAGTTCAGATGAAAGTTTACAAAGTGATGAAAGTTCAGAAAGAGAAATTGTTTTTGATCAAACACCATCTGAATCTGGTTCTTCGGATGATAATTCTGACAAATCAGTAGAGTTTGACCAATCACCAACTGATGATAGTA
The DNA here is from genome assembly GCA_030545235.1 of Helianthus tuberosus. Lineage (NCBI taxonomy): Eukaryota > Viridiplantae > Streptophyta > Magnoliopsida > Asterales > Asteraceae > Helianthus > Helianthus tuberosus. The sequence goes on from JARYGA010029801.1 coordinate 41,454, forward strand.
GTGATGATGAAGAAGAAAAACATATTAATATTGCAAAATCTCATCTCTCTCCTGAAAGTTTTCATTTTTATTTTGCAGATCGCTTGGAGAAACTAAAAGAGAGACGAGCAGCAAAACATTCAAAGCAAATGAAGACTGGTGAGGTTGTTCAAAAGGATGATTCTAAAAAGGTTGCTGTGGAGGTTATTGAAACAGAAAAGGTAACTGAAGCAGAAAAAGTGGTTGAGGTGGTGAAAACAATTGAAGTAGAAAAGATTGTGGAAATTATCAAGCCTTGCTCATAGTGTTTGGAATCATGCAAGGAATGTGCAGCAAAAGAAGAGAAGCTAGCTGAGTTTGAGAAGATGAAAGAACAATTATTGTTCAATCTCAACTACGTGAAGGAATCTTACGATGTATTGAACAGAACAGTAACTGGTCTTCAAAAGACAAATTCTGAAAGAGAAGACGCATTGACCATGATGAATTCTGTGATGATGACAAAGCAGAAAGCGATAAATCACTACATCGAAGAATGTGCCAAGCTGCAACGGGAGTTGGAAAATGAAAAGGTTGAAAATGAAAGAATCAGACGATTATTACAGAGTTATTCTAGTTCTGATTATCTTATTGATCGAATTTATCCAACTGTTGCAGGTTTTAAAGCCTTTAAAGATGAAGAGAAGCCTAAGAAGAAGGATACTGGTAAGAAAGTGTTAGCTATAACAAGTGTCCGCCTCCGATCTGGGAAGGTTATTCTCCCAGAAAACCAAATGAGGAGCAAGTTCAAAAGGCAGTCAATATAAAACTAAAGTCTGATATAACCGATGAATTACCAGAAAACATTGACGTGGTTTTTACATCGTCTGACACTGATCATGAGTCCGAGTTAATAAAAAAAGGTGGTCGATCAGGTGTTGGATACAGATGAGGAGTCTGAGTCAAAGTCTGGGTCTGGAGGTTCAAGTTCGTCGGTCAACAGTCCAAAGTCGTCGGTTAAAAGGGCTTACAGTAAAGAGTTTTTGTTATCAAAATCTAATTTGAATGATAAAACATTTGAAGTAGCATACACTTTAAATGATTCTGACAAATTATATTCTGACAAAGAGTTTCCAATAAGAAGTGTTAATTTTGAAAAGATCAAAAAGGTTTTCAAACTTACAGAAATTAAGATTTCTGAAATAAAAGATTTAAATCTTACTGGAAAACCTAAAAAATACACTTCAAGAGTACAACAACGATTAAACAAGAAAAAGGGTTACAATTCTGGTTCTGGTTTTCAAAAGAAACCAAACCATAATGGTAGCTACAAAAAGAAAGGATTAGGTTTTATTCCACCAGAAAATTATAAAAATGAGAAAAATTCTAAAACAAAAACATAATTTGTTTCAGGAGGAAGTGCAGAAGAAGAACAGAAGAAACCTTTCTGGAGACAATCAAACCAGGAGTTTCTTGCTGAGAAGAAAAGGAATGGAACTGGAGTGTTTCATCCAAAAGAGACTCGAACCTGTTTCAAATGCAATGAAGTTGGTCACATTGCATGGAACTGTCTGAAAAGTGTGATTGCATTTGAATGCAATTGAATTTTAAAAATAGTTAAATTTTTACAGGATAAGTGTGAATTGCCGGAGCTTCCAGGTTGGTAAGTGTGAAGCAGGAATCGGCATCTTTATTGGTAAAATGATTTTGTGTAGATGTGATATTCCTACAAGTTGGTTGATGAAGGTTTATATCTTACAAGTGGTAAATCAAGGACATTAAGTTGTACTTGTTTTTCCTACAAGTGGTTAATCAAGGTCATTAAGTTGAACTTGATTGGACCATACATACATTCAAGTGATTGATTGAAAAGCAAGATGATGAACCTCTAACCTATAAATGGTAAAATCATTCAGCAAAACTTATTTTCCGGAAAAATCATTTTGGTTAAAACAAACTTAAGTGTTTTGAAATCATAATGAGAAAATAGTTTTGTGAAAGGGGGAGTTCTGATTGTTTATGCCAAGTGGATGGCGATTTGAAGCAATTCGATATCGGTTGTCAATTTACTTGTATAGTTTGTTTTCAAATTTCTTTAAATGTGTTTGCATTTTAGGGGGAGTAGAAATTTCTGAAAATCCAAAAACATTAGAAAATTTGAAAAAGGCAAAAACATGATAAAATACAAAAAGAGTTTTGTTGTCAAAGAAGAGGAAATGATAGTACATCAGTAGACAGTTACAGTATGCTAAAGAAATGTAATGTTTAAATAGTGTTAAACAGTCTCACTGATGATATGCCGATAGGTTTTTACACATTTAGTAAGCTTTTTCGGGATATAAACTTAAATTCAAACTTGCTTATTTCGTGGGGAACACTACTTGGATATATAGGTAACCCCTGAAATCTCGTTTGAAAGGTCCCTCTTTCTGAGATACTAGGTCTTTATGCTCAGTGATATCTGGGGTATTATCCCGGGACTTCTGATTTTGCGGAAGCAATGGCCTAGTCCCCGGAGAATACTTTCTGCTTGCTTGAAAAATAGCGCCGCCCTCAGCAAATTGATGAAACAATAAAATTGATAGTCATTGCTGTTGTAACAAAAGATCCTCTAAAGGAGACACACCAAAAGTCGAGCCGTCATCTCTCTGCTGAACGGAAGTTCTGACCTGAGCTCTCACGGTTTCGTACTATAATTTATTCCCTTACAGATATCATCTGTGGTATACTCACCTGTAAGACTGAATATTGGGATCTGGATACGGGAGTATATTCAAGAAGTGGGACACATGAATGAGTTTAAGTCCTTAAAACATCTAACTCATATCCTGAATCAGTTGAAATTTGTGTGAGAATTTAAGTGGATCAGTATATCGGCAATCTAAGTGAATTGTTTAATTCTTAATGTGTAACTAAGCTCAACGGTACTTGTGACTTGTCAAAAACTGATATGATCCTCTTACACAAACTCACAAAAATATTGTCGGTAAATATTTCTTTACTGCATTTCTTTACTTTCAAAAATCCAAAAAGATTTTCGGTGTGTTTTAGCATAAATTTTGAAAAACTCAAAAAGATTTTCGACAACTGATGTTGGAAAGCTGATTTTCAAAATTCCGAGTGCTGAACATGACGAACAGGTTTGGGAATGTTTGTTTTGAAGTTGTTTGAAAAGAAAATTTGATATACATGCAAGTAGTTCATCAGATATTACTAATGATTAATCATTTTGAGATTGTGTTTTTCGAGTGATTAGGAGAGAGTAAATTTGTTGAAATATTAAAATTGTGAAATTTATTATGAGGTAGAGTTTATGCAGGTAGGCCAGGTTACGATTCTGGAACTGCTGCTGCTGATGAATTCAAGGTTTTCGATCCTAGCACAAGTTGAGAGGGAGTCTGCTAGAGAGAGAAGGATTTAGAGTGTTAAGACTGATAAAGATTGAAGATTGTGAAGACTCGACACTTAAGACTCGTCAACATCTGAGGGGGAGTCTGTTGGTGCATACATCTGTCGTCTTCGTCTTATATCGAGTCTCGGTTTCGTTGCGGATCTAAACAAGCATGATGTCATCATTCTTGATGATGACATCACACAAGTGACATCATCTCATGCATCATCTTGTGCAATCACACGAAATTGAATGTTTATATAAGACAAAAGTTGAGTTCGCTTGAAAAGTGAATTGTTGAGTTCGCTTGAATTGATTATAGGTGGGTTCGCTTGAATTGTCAAATTGTGTCTTTCAAGCGAACTAGCAACACTATATATATGTGTCATGTATTTTCATTTGAAGCGGACAGGTAGGAGACTAGGAACTTGTACCGAAGTGCTGCCGGTATTTCTCGTGAATGTAATAGCTGTTAAATCAATATACAAGAGGTTTATAGTGATAACCAAGCTGTTTCGAAGTCAGTTTCTTATTTTCCGCATCTGAAACTGATAAAATCTCTTCTGAACGACTCGTTTGGGTAAAAAAATGATTCTACAGTCTTTTTCCTCCGTTTTAATGAATGGTCAGGATACTTGGGGTTTCGATGGCTTTCAGCCTAATTATGCTGGTTATTATCCATCGCAACACCCGGTTAATTTTGAAGCCCCTCCTGTTAGTGTTGGACCGCCGACTGATAGTTCTCATTCTCCTCCCATAAGTGGTGGACCGCCCGAGGGTTCAAATGCTAACCAGGAACCTAGTGAGTTTCAAAACAAGCAAGTATAACATTTAATTATACGTTTCTTTGTTTTACGTTAACTATTTAGTGTTTTTACGTTTGATGTTGTTTTTATTAAAATGTTAAATTAGGGGTGCTAAACGGGTCGTGTTCGCGGGTTGGTGGGTTCAACCCGAGCTGAACCTGCAAATTTTACACAAACCCGAACCCGACCCGAACCCGAACCCGAAAATCGTATCATACATAAGAACCCGAACACGACCCGAAGTTTTATGGGTTGACCCGAACACGACCCGTTCAACATGAAATTAATATATTAAAATTAAAATTTACTTAAAAAACACAAATATATATATAATAATATCATATTTAAATTATAAAATTTATGTTAATTTCTCTTTTTAAGTTATAATCATGGCATAAAAATACACACCCCATTTAATTTATGACGTAAAATATATTGTAAAAAAATATAATATAGTATAAATGTGTAACGGGTCAACCCGCCAACCCGACCATGTTGACCCGAACCTGACCCGTTAACCCAAACGGGTTCGCGGGTTTAACCTGAAACTGACTCGAACCCGTTTATACTAAAACTAAACCAATGGGTTAATCATTTGAGTTAATCATTAATTGACACATATAAGTGTTTTCGTTAGAAATTCGCTAGCATGGATGAATTGGTAGAGTGGTGTAGAGACGTCGGACGCGAAAATGGCTACGCCATCATCACCAAACGCACCATCTATGATAAACCCCCAAGCGGTCAGCCGTTAAAAATTTGGCTTACGTGCAATTGTGCCGACGAGCACAAATCAACAGCCACGGTCAGACGCAGCGGGACTAGGAAACCGGTTGCAAGTTCGAACTGATCGGGACATACAGAAAGAGGTTAGGTTATTGGCATCTAAGGGTTGAGGAAGCTAAACATAACCACTGTTGGACCGATCTACGACCTCGAACAGTCAGTCAAGGATATTCATCTTCATGTATGAAGGCGGAATCAACATAAACGAAGTTACAACAGCTATTCTTTTCAATTCCTTTCTTTTTATTGATTTCTGAAGTAAATTTGACAGAGTTTTAGTACCAAATGCTCTCAATAGGTTCGCTCCAATGTCCACCAACTCACTATCAGGTTCGCTTATGAAAACTATTTATAGAGTGAGTAGGTTCGCTCCAAATGACATGCCATATAAGCGAACCTGTCAAACTTGACATATAAGCGGACCTACTTTGACCCTATAAGCGAACCTATTAAAACATGTTCACAAAAGCGAACCTATGTCTAATCTATGACACATAAACGAACCTATCAACATAATACATGGTTTTGACTATCAAGACCCTATGTTCACCTATAATGACCTAAGACATAATGCAGACGAAGTCAACAGACATCCTATGCATCAACAGACTCCCCCTTGGATGTTGACGAAGTCTTCAGCTCCTGAGTCTTCAGTCTTGGTCTTTTCTCCAACTCTCTGTCTTCACATCATAAGCATTCTTCACAGGTTTAGAATCACCACCTGACTCTGACTTCCATCTTCCCTTTAACTGTTGATTAAGACTTCTCCTTTCACTGACTCCCCCTCTCGATATGCTAGAATCTGAGGTATCTGGTTCAAACTTTGACAAATAGCTTCCATGGGAATGATGAAGTCCAAAACCTGTTTCTCAAACATCATTCATTACAAACTATCTTTTCAATAATAAATCACTAACACAATCAGCTTTAGAAATCCACTCAAGTATTCAGGTCCAAGTTAATGACCCTGATTACTCAATTAATCTACCAAGTCCAATTTAATGACCTTGGTTGATCATTTGACGAATCAAACTGATTTTGAAAAAAACATTTTCACAATATCTGAAAATAACAAGTATCAATTTAATGAACTTGTTTTAACTTTGAAAACATCTTCAAATTCCAACAAAGTAAGCTCTCCTCATTCTTCAGTTCAGAATCTCTTGCATCTGCTTTAACATCTGAGAATCCAACAATCAACTTTCCACTTTGGTTTGTCGGAAAATAAAGCAGAAATAAAATCTTTTTGGATTTTATAAAGTGTTCTAAACTAAGAAATGAAAGACAGAAAACTTAAATTGCAGAAAGTAAACAAAGTAAACTATATACAAACATATTTTTGACGAGCGTGTCAGGGAATCATATCAGCTATTCGACAAATCACAAGTACCGTTAAGCTTCAATTACATACTCAGAATTAAACAATTCACTTAGATTGTCGATATACTGATCCACTTAAATTCTCACACAAATTTCAATCTGTCCAGGATACGGATTTACTGTTTTAAAGACTTAAACTTATATGTGTGTCCCACCTCTTGAATATACTCCCGTATCCAGATCCCGATATTCAGTCTTACAGGCAATTATGACACAAATGATATCTGTAAGGGGTTAATAATTTATGAAGAATCATGAGAGCTCAGGTCAGAACTACCGTTCAGCAGAGAGATCATGACTCAACTTGTGGGTGTGTCCCCTTTAGAGGATTTTTTTTACAACAGCATTGCTAAGCAATTTTATTGTCTTATCATATATGCTGAGGGTGATGCTATGTTTCAAGCATAAGCGGAAAGTATTATTCAAGGACTAGGTTAGAACTTCCATTCAGCAGAAGTCCCGGAATAATACCCCAGATATCACTGAGTATAAAGCCTAGTATATCAGAAAAAGGAATCTTTCAAACGAGATTTCAGGGGTTACCTATATATCCAAGTAGTGTTCCCCACGAAATAAGCAAGTAAGATTTAAGTTTATATCCCGAACAAACTTACTAAATGTGCAAAAACCTATCGACACATCATCAGCGAGACTGTTTAACCTTTTAAACATTACAAATCTTTAGCATACCGTGACTGTCAAGCCGATGTACTATCATTTTCCCTTTTTACACAAGCTCTTTTTCTGATTTTCTATTGTTTTTGGATTTTGAAAATATCTCATGTTTTTGTATTTTTGTCATTTTTTATTGTTTTTGTATTTTCTGAAATATTTACCCTATACCTCCCCCTAAATACCAAAACATGTAAAAAATCGACAAACCATTGCAGATTGTTTCTCGTCTTCATCCACAACAGTACTCTCATCAACGCCCACAATTCCATCCGACACCGAAAGAAGCTTCATACCGTTCAGTTTTAACAAATATTTAAACCGATTTTTATCAAAAGCTTTGGTATGTAAATCAGCTTTCTGGATAAAGTGGTACCACTTATTGATAAGCTCATAAGAAACCAGGTGACAGAAATCAAAAGCAGCATTGAAACAAGCAGGAGCCGAACATTGGGTCCACATAACAAATCAATATTTGATCTCCTACGAAAGAAGGTTTCACATGCCTTCCTAGAGTTGATATCCGCCGAAGTAAATGAAATAGAAAACTTAAAGTTATCTAACGGTACATGCGCGTGCCATTTGTATACAAGCTGTGGGTTGCCGTGCGCGTGTCGGTTGGAACCGTATACAACGAATGGTAATACATTATTCGACCAACCACATTTTATAATCATAACATTTCATCACGCAAAATGTTATTCATGTTTTATGTTGTTTGTTGATATGTTTCTTAGGTCAAATGATCCCGTTGGAGTTGATAGAACCTTTTTGGCAAAAGTTAAATTTGGACTCCATACTGAAACCGAGCGAGGTGGACTGTTTCGACTTAGACGACGAACTTGCACTTCTCAAACAACATTTAGTTGCCCAGCCGAGAGAAGTCAAGAAAAAACAAGTTCAAAAGATGAAGGATTTTGGTACAACTCAATAAGACGAAGCTCAAACAGCCAGTTGTGCAAAAAAACACACGGGGTCGTCCAACTTTAAAAGCTCAGCAACAAAGGAAGGATGATTCGTTTACGGAGCCTTCAAGACACAGCTTTTTTACAACGCAGGACGCATATAGTGATTCACCCGTTAGGTTTGGCACACAAGAGTCAACCATCGAACCTACCAGGCATAGCTCGTTTGTCGAGTCACAAAGTTATTGTGCTGAAACACCTATGTTCTTTGGCGAGATTGCGAAAGGTGCTAAGAATTCGAAAACGAAAAAGAAGGTCGCAAAATCAAAGGAAGAGCAACCACACTTACTTTTGCTGCCTGTCGCACTAGTTAATATGTTCTTGCACTTCAAACAGTTCATTCCACCTTGCTTCTATCCACACCTCAGTCACATACAAAATGAGCAAGGTGATGGTAATTGTGGGTTTCGATCTATATCGGTCGGCTTATCGCTTAAAGAATGGGACTGGCCGTTAATACGGCGGGAGCTTCATGCTGAGTGCAACCGGTACCACAACTTATGGAAAATGATAAATGAACCTGAGTATCAAAATGTTCTGGAGTCATTAGATTGGTCTGGTATAGACGCAGCACCTGGACATAAGTGGCTACAAATGCCTTTCACGGGGCTTCTGATAGCAAACCGGTGGAATGTCGTTTGTCTCTTATTAAGTGACACTGGTTGTGCTTCATTTTTTCCCATGTTCACAATAGCCGAAGGCAGTATTCCGCATCGAACAGTCGCGCTTGTACATGTACACGGGAACCATTTTATTCACGTCAGATTAGAAGGGGAATATCCAATGCCAACCCCATCAGGATACTGGCGACAACCGACACGGAATACGCCAGCAGAAAGTTGGTATCACTATTACAAGGAACGTATTGACCAATATAATAGGATCGTTGATGAATACAGGACCAGGGCATATGTGGATTTAGGTTGCCTATGAATATAAAATGTTATTTTCATTTTTTGACAATTTGTAATGATGAACATACACGTTATATAAATGTTTTGGCAACTTGTTGAAACTGAACTTGAAAAAACGTTTAAAATGTTATTTCATTTTTTGACAATTTGTAATGATGAACATACACGTTATATAAATGTTTTGGCAACTTGTTGAAATTGAACTTGAAAAAACGTTTAAAATGTTATTTCATTTTTTTGACAATTTGTAATGATGAACATACATGTTATATAAATGTTTTGGCAACTTGTTGAAATTGAACTTGAAAAAACGTTTAAAATGTTATTTCATTTTTTGACAATTTGTAATGATGAACATACACGTTATTTAAATGTTTTTGCAACTTGTTGAAATTGAACTTGGAAAAACGTTTAAAACGAATCAACGTTAACACATACCGACTGTATCTTCGTCACTTCCGCATATAGTAATTTAAGAAAAATGAAAAATACTCAATTGTATACGGGTCGTATAAATGTATACGCCTCGTATACAGGGATCGTATATAGAGTATACGACAGAATTAAAAAATAATAAATGATTGTATACGGGCCGTATACATATATACGTCCCGTATACATAAAACAAAAGGTCATATAAGCTTTATACGACCTCATTTCCACCATACGGCCTCAACATTCTCTAAAAATTCTCTCGGTTTTCTCTCGGATCGTTCTTGGATAACGTTCTTCGGCGTTTGTGGCGTTTTTTTCTCGTTCTTCCTATACGGTACGTTTTCGTATAGTATACTTTCAAATTCCGAAACATGTTAGATTATGGTCTTGTATAGTAAAGGATCGAATAGCATACATAGGCGTAACGATTAAGATTGTATAATTGAATTTGAAACTGAAAATTGTAACTGATTATTCAAGTGTATACGGTCGTATACAATTTATACAATCGTATAATGGTTAAATATTCAAAGCGTATACGATCGTATAGCAGTTGAATATTCAAACTGTATACGATCGTATACACTATATACGCTCGTATAGTGTTTGAATGTTCAAACTATATACGACCGTATACGATATATACGGTCGTATACATATTGAATATTCAAGCTGTATACGATCGTAAACATTGTATACGACCGTATAACTTATATTTTATTCCCAATTTGTTATATTTTTAGCGTATCCACGACGTATAATACGAGCGTATAGGAAACATATATCTGAGGTGTACGTAGCGTATACGTGTGTATAATACTTGCGCGTACGGTCGTATACTTCATGTTTACGGATCGTGTACGAGATGTATAACACGTGAGTATACGAAACCTATACTTGATGTGTACAGAGCGTATATGAGATGTACAATACGTTCGTATACAAGAATAGTAGTCGTATAATACGTTAACGCTAATCGTATAGTGATTGCTAAGTTGTAATTGTTATTTTTACAGACGATATGGCTGAGTCATCAGCAGCTGCTGCGGCCCGTAGAGGTGGAGGTCAGAGTCGGGGCCGCGGACGCGGACACGGAAGTGGACAGGAGGAGGAGATTGTGCCCGATTTTACTGAGACAGGGCAGTTTATTAAAGAAATCCCCCGAGGTACGGCTGCCTATAGGGTTTTGGGCAGATTACGAGAGATGGTGCTGGATGCGCCTCGGACCATTGATATTCAGTTTTTGACCGATATTGGATCGATCGGTCGGGTTCGGGAGCTCATGCCAGCTAACTCCACGTGGGACCGCTTATTTGATGTCGCCGCTGAGCGGGCCCACAGGGAGATTACTTTAGAGTTTTTATCTACTTTTTCATTTACGGACACCCGGGGTGGGGGTTTACAACATTTTTTGAGGACAGACGCCATAGCTTTTTATGACACTTCCTGAGTTCGCCGTTGCCTTGGGTTTGTACTCACAGGAGTACTCAGTGTCGCAGGCATTTTTTGATGCGCACATCAGCACGTCCAGTGACGTGTTGTGGCCTTGGTGGCGCAATATTGGGTACGGGGAGTTCGCGAAACCGACTTCGCGATCCCTGAAGGCAAGGGCGACTGATCTTTATGACACGTTACACCGATACCTACATCGGTGTATCGCCATGACGATCGCCGGTCGTCATGATAGCAGGGACTGGGTCACACAAAATGACCTATTCTACTTGCACGACTTACTTACCGGTGGGGGGGGGGGCAACTTGGCGTACAGGTTGGCCGCATATCTTGCCGAGTACGCTTTTAAGCGTACCTCTTTCCACATCAGCTATGGGGGTTTCGTCACCCGTCTGGCGAAGCATTTCCCTCGCCTCTTGTCCCCCAGGTGGCAATGGGTATGACCCTAACACTCCAGCTTGACAGGGTTGGGAGGGACACATCCCAATCGATGGGTTTGGCTCGCGAGGTTGAGGGAGGGCGGCTGGTTTGGGCGTATGGTGTGGGTGAGGGACCCCAGGGAGAGGGGAAGCGAGGGGGAGGGAGGCAATGGAGAGGGAGAAGGAGGCGACGGAGAGGGAGGCAGGGTACATGAGGGGGTCGATCATACTGTCGATCGATCATAGGTTGCTGGGGAGGATTTACAGGGTGATCGCCGGTACGTTCGACGGAGCGTGAGACAGCGTGTGATGCCTCCACCGGGGGTGGAGGAGAGACTCGTTCAGGTGGAGGAGAGACTCGGTCAGGTCGAGTCGGATGTAGCTACAGTCAGAGGGGATGTACAGTGGATGGTCGAGGCGATTGTGGCTATGCATTCTGGCGCGCCCCTACCTCCACGAGCTGGCGCTGCACCACCACCACCACCGCCGTAGCTGCTTATTGTATTTTTTTTTGTTATTTTTACGTTTGAAACATTGTAAAAATTTATCTTTTTATTTGTTTTAGATGTAAAACATTTTAATATTAATCTTATGTTTAGATGTTAAGTTGTTTATTTAATAATTGTTGTCGTAGTTTATCATAATCATATCACATATTTATCGTTTTACAAAGTGGAAACTTATTAAACATTATAAATACGTTTAACTACAAACTCGTAACATAATCCGATATATAAAACACTCTTTTAAAATTTACAAAACTTATTAAACGGTTACCCGATTGCAACAAAAAATTAACTTTTCTATACATATTTATCGTTTTACAAAGTGGAAACTTATTAAACATAATAAATACGTTTAACTACAAAGTCGTAATATAATCGATATATACAACACTATTTTAAAATTTACAAAAGTTATTAAACGGTATCCTGATTGTAAGGACTTGCAAAAATGTCCCTAAACGACCAGTAAGTGAAAACCCGGACCCCTGAAACCCTAATGTGCATGAAAAACCAAGAAAACAAGAAAAATGGGTTTCACGCGGGCCGCGTAAGAGTAAGCTCAGGCTTACGCGGGCCGCGTCAAAGCCAAGTTGACCGGATAAACATGCCAGGCCACGTGTCGCACACGTGGCAGGTCTACCGATGACACGCTAGCCCTAGTCTACGATTAGCTGGCCCTCGCGGGCTGCGTAAGATTAAGAGAGAGCTTACGCGGGCCGCGTAAGACTCAAATTTTTGTTATAAATTGATCCGATCATGAGCAGTTCAGCTGTGTCGAAAACTTTTCTCAAAAACGAAGTTCTACTGCTCAAATTTACATTTTCACATAGGGAGACGCTGCTACGATACAGGGTATTAACTCGATCGCTGCTACGATTCAATGTCCGATCGATTGAAACTACCAATGGATGTTTAAGTGCTGCCCACATTAGGGCTATACTTTGTCATTCGTCGTGAATTCGATGGATGTTTAAGTATTGCACTTTGTCATTCGTTGTGAGGGTTTTAATCTCGTAAGTTATCGTAAATGTTGTATTAGTTACTGACCTAGTTCGTGTGCATTGTCATTTAATTTAGGTTACAAGGCTTATCAGTAGGCTAAACTCTACCTGTTTAAACTTGCAATGTGAGTCATTCTCTTTTTATCAAATGTTTTACAATACTCCAATTATTTTCAAAGTTATAATTACAAGGATTAAGTCTTGGTTATCTTGAATCACTGGCTCGTGGGGTATTGTGCACATTACTAATTTCTCACGGTTAGGCTAATAAATCCTAACAGTGATAATCATCACTACTTGGGTGAAAGGACCCAATAGTGGTATGACCATCGTCACCAGGAGGTGACATGGCGCCAGATAAAAATAAGATAGAAGCCATTGTAATCGCTCTTATGCTGTAATTTATAACTAATGTGTCATTTTATTTAACCTGAATGACTCGCCAGTATTTCCCCGCTGATAAAATATTTTTAAAAACATGTTTCAGGCGCCCTGCTGTGAATCAAGGAAAACGTGCTACGGAGCACTTACAAGCTTGAAAAGGTGGCTCAATAAAATGAATAAACATGTTTTGTAAACCAGGGAATTTCCTCGTGAAATTCCTCTATTGTAAATTACGGGGCTTATCCCAAGTTATGGAATAAAATAATCGGGCATTTTCAAATTTTAAAAGATCCTGTAAATCTTCCGCTGTCAACTCAAATAACAAATACCACGGGTTTCTGTCCCGCGGCTCCTGGACCGGGTAAAACCGGGGCGGGGGTCGTGACAGGAAAAGGTGGTATCAGAGCCACTGATTTAAGCCAATTAAGTATTTAGAAATACTTAATTTTTCTGATTGCCATTCTGTGATTATGTGAAAATTCAAGTTACAAAAATTTAACTTAGAATTTTATGTGTTTCTTCATATCTGCTAAACAGCATGAATGAGTTGTCTTAAGCTCTTCAGAATCTCAATCTCTACTCTGTTAACATAGAAGTTTCCAAAGACTTTTCCGGTTATTGTGCCGACACTGATGAACCTATGGAATTTCAAGCCCAACCTCCAGAGAAACCCAAACCGAAAAAGAAAAGAAGATTCGTGGGCTGGAGGCGTGTGCGTAGGAAGAAACCAGCAACACGAAAAGTTATAAAAACTGAGGATCCGATGGATAAAGGCAAAGGAATAGAAATCGGAGAGAGTTCCAGGCAAGACCAGGAAATGCCATCATGGGAGGAACTGGATCATAAACTGGCACTTAGTGACCTCATCGGACCTGCCGGTGAAAACCTCTTTAATTACCCAGTGGAAGCACAACTTCCGGTTGATCTAGAGCCTGATATCCCAGATCCTATTATCCACTCCCAACCTCTACCAGCAGAGCTAGAAGAGTGGTGGACCACCGACTGGCAGTTTCAGAATCTCCTAAATAACCCTAATACCTTTTTCCCTCAGTTCGACCCGGAGCCTGCCCCAAACCCACCGATGAGCAATGAGAATTTGGCTGAACTCCGCCATTTTGGCGAGGAGCTGGTGGACGCAGGGAATCGAATCCGGGAAGTGGGAGAACTGTTGGTGCATACGTCTGTCGACTTTGTCTTGTATCGAGTCTTGTAATAGAAATGTTAGATCAGGGCACGTTGTACGAGAAAACAGGGTTTTAGGGTTGAGAGTTCATTTCGCACGAAATGACTTTTAGTCATTTCGTACGAAATAGCAAGTGGCTATTTCGCACGAAATGGTCTTTAGTCATTTCGTACGAAATACCCTTCCCTATAAATACCTGAAATGCTATCTCATTTGTAACGATTCTGATTTCCGGTACCGAACTGCTGCCGACGTGTCTACTGATTGTAATCATTGTTAAATCAATATACAAGACATTAAAAGTGATTCTGTGTGTAAATCAAGCCGATTCCAAGTCGATACGCCTGTTTCCGCCTTTCGTATTGATAAGAACGCTTCTGAACGACTCGTATTGGTCGTGCAAACGATCCTACAAGTGGTATCAGAGCTCAGGAGGAAGAGTTCTTGAAAAATCAGCTTGATTTCACCAAAATTTCTATCTTCTACACCTTCTTTTCAAAATTAAACAGAATTTCACGGTTAAAATAGTTTGAATTTCACATATTTAGTGCGAAACATAGTTTTAACAAAGCCTTGAAAGAATCAGACTTAAAATCGGACAAAAACTTGGTCAAATTTGGCAAAATCTGATCGAAAAGATGACATCAGCAGCATTTCGCGTGGAATAGACTATTTCGTTTGAATCAGTTTCTTTATTTCGCACGAAATCATCAGCGTATTTCGCACGGAATCAACATTTTGATTGTCATTTCGCATGAAATCAACCTTGGAACCCTCATTTCGCACGAAATAACTCATTTCGTGTGAAACCGCATTTCATTTCCTACGAAATCACCTTATTTCGCACGAAATCAGATCATTTCGCTCCAAGTTGTCATTTCGCGTGACTGTTTTCGCACGAAATCACCATTCCGTTTGAAAGTAGCTATTTCGTTCGAAGTCTTTTTCGCACCAAAGGTCTTATTTCGCATCAAAAGTGATTTCGCTTCAAAGGGTATTCCGCATCAAATCTGATTTCACTCCAAAGTATTTTCGCTTGAGATTGTATTTGGTTTGAACCTCGTGATTTTGTGAAAAAGTTTGCCGAAACATGGAAGAAGAATTTTACAATGCGTTTGCTACACCAATTGCTCCTGTTACAGCTGCTGAAACTGTTTACAGTGAGAATGAGACGGGAACTTATCAAAAACCGCCGAAGCTTATGTACATTGAAGATTTTAGAGGATGGCAAAATCGGTTTGAAAACTGGGTACAAGCTTACAAGTTTGATGCATGGTGTTCGTTAGAGGTAGATTATGAGAAACCGAAAAATGAACATGGGCTTGAAAAAGCATTTAGTGACTATTCTGATGGAGAAAAATTGAAATATACTAGTGAAAAAATGATGATTAGTATTCTCCAACAAGCAGTTAAAGAAGATATCTTTGTTTTGCTTCAGCATTCGGGTACTGCAAGATCAATTTGGACTGCATTGATTCAAAAGTTCAAGGGAAGCGCTGATATGATAAAGAACAAAAAGGCTTTACTAAAGAAATCATTTGATATGTTTGTGGCTTTAGAAGGAGAAACAACAAAAATGACTATAGATAGATATTGTCATCTGGTTCTAGAAATGGGAAGATTGGATATAAAGAAAGACGACGATGAATGGGTTGATAAGCTAGCTGATGCGTTACCTCAGAATAAATGGGGAACATATTTGTTGATCTTGAAACATTTGAGAAAATCTGAAAGTATGAATTTGGCAAAGTTCATTCAGAAAATTGAAGAACATGAATTGGACATTCAGAAAACGGCTATCATGTCTAATCCAAATGCACAACAAGATGTCAGTTTGTATTGCCGAGGAAATAAATTTGAAACCACTCCAAGTCCAAAGATCAAGACTGCTTTCAGTGCTGATGGTTTTTCTGGACCAAATGTTAGCACTACAACTCAGAGTGGTGGTTATTCATCATCGTATTCGAGTTTTGATCTGAATCTCACAACACCAAGTCCTCAACGACAGAATTCGACGAATCTTCAATGCAATGTTACTTTGAACATTCAAAATGGTCAAAATCTTTCTCCAGAAATAGCTAAGCAACACATGGCATCACTTGTTGCTATGTTAGAGTCTTATGAAAGTTTAGTTGCTGGCAAAATTGGAAATCCGATGCTCACCAAAGAGGACTATGACCAAATAGATGCTGAAGAACTTGAGTTGATGGATGTCAAGTGGTGTTTAGCCAGTGCAGTTAGAAGGGCAGAAAAATTTCAATAAATCACTGGTAGAGATGAGTTTAGTGAGATGTCTAAATCCCCAATAGGATTTGACAAATCAAAGGTTACTTGTTTTCGTTGCAAAGGAAAGGGACATTTTAAACGAGAATGTAAAAATAAAGAAGCAACCGGAAGACAAGAAAAGAATAATTATTATCAGAAATCCATTTTTTATCAGATTGATCAACAACCATTATCATCCCGTGCTATTGAAGACGGAAAGAAGAAAGCTTTTCTTATTCATCAAGATGATGAAAAAGTGGCAGAGGGTTTTAGCTGGGACAAATCCATTCCTGCTAATTCAGGACTTGTTGCTAGAATCTTGGAAGAACAGGAAGTCAAATCTAAACCAAAAAGAACGAAGATTTTTAGATCATCAGAAAGTGATGATGATACTGATGATGAGGAAGAGTACATTAATAATGCTAGAAAAAATTTAGACTCATTCAGTTTTAATTTGTTGTTTGCAGATAAAATCGAGATGTTAAAAGAGAAGAGAGCTGCTCGTCTGAAGAGAGAATTGGAAGCAGGGAAAATTGCTGAAGAAAAAGCAAAAATGGAAGCTGAAAAAGCAGAAGTTGAAGAAAATTCGACAGAGAAGGTTGATGATGAAGAATGTGAGATAAAAATAGTTTTTGATGATGAACCAGGTGTGTTTGAAAAGATAGTGGAGAAAATTATTGAAGTAGAAAAGATAGTTGAAAAGATCGTTGAAGTTGAGAAAATCGTCGAAGTTGAAAAAGTTGTTGAAGTTGAAAAAATCGTTGAAGTTACTAAACCTTGTCCGAAGTGTTTAACCTCTTGCAAAGATTGTGCTGAGAAGGATAAGAAGATTGCTGAATTAGAAAAGATGAAAGAAAATTTATTGTCTGATGTGAAATATGTAAAAGAATCATATGATGTGTTGAACAGAACAGTTGGTGGTCTGAAAAAGACAAATTTAGAAGTTGATGCTGCTATGACAATGATGAGTTCTACATTAATGACAAAGCAGAAGGTCATCAATGAGTATATTGAAGACTGTGCAAAGCTGAAGCAGGATTTGGAACTTGAAAAGATAGAAAGTGAAAGAATCAAACGATTGTTGTTGAGTTATACAGCTTGTGATTATTTGATTGGTAGAGTTTATCCTACTATTGCAGGTCTTGAAGCTTTTCAAGAACAAAAGAAAGAAGAAACGGATACTGGTAAGAAACAAAGTGTCAAGTATAACAAGTGTCCGCCCCCGATCTATGAAAGCTATTCTCCCAGAAAGCCAAATGAGGAACGTTTAAATAAGGCTCTCAACATAAAATTAAAGTCTGAAACCATTGATGAGTTACCAGACAACATTGATGTCACATTCACAGCGTCTGATACTGATCATGAGTCTGAATTAGTAAAGAAAGTGGTCGATCAGGTGTTGGATATGGATGAAGAGTCAAAGTCGGAGTCTAAATCTGAAAGTTCGAGTTCATCAGACAAGAGTCCGAGTTCACCGGTCAAACGGGTTTATAATAAAGAATTTCTGTTATCAAAAAAATAATTTGAATGACGAAACATTCAAAGTAGCATATATTTTGAAAGATTCTGACAAGTTATTTTCTGATGAAGAATTCCCAATAAGAAGTGTTAAAACTGATATGATCAAACAGGTTTTCAAATTAACAGAAATTAATATTTCTGAAATAAAAGATGTAAATCTTTCTGGAAAACCTAAAAAGTACACTTCAAGAGTTCAACAAAAAGTGAACAAGAAAATGGGTTACAGTTCTGGTTATGGTTTTCAAAAGAAACCAAACCATAACAGTATTTTCAAAAAGAAAGGTTTAGGTTTTATCTTTCCAGAAAATTATAAAAATGAGAAAAATTATAAACCAAAAACTAATTTTGTTTCAGGAGGAAGTTCTGAAGAAGAGCAGAAGAAACCATTCTAGAAACAGTCAAATAAAGAGTTTCTTGCTAAAAGAAAGAAGAATGGTTTGAGGGAATCTGTACCAAGAGTTGATCGAAGAACTTGTTTCAAATGTCAAGAAATTGGACACATTGCTTGGAATTGCCCCAAGTCCAATTATCCAAAACAGGGAGGTTCTTCAAACTCAGAATTGACAAAGAAATATGTTGATAAAACAAAACAATTTGCAGAAAAAGTTAAACAGTTCAATAATTCAACTTTCCAAATTGGTGAAAGTTCAAAACATTTTTACAAAAGAAAAGTTGATTTGAACAAACAAAAGTGGATTGTGAAATCAGAGAATAGTTCAGACAATGAATCTGATTCCATAAAATCAGAGGAGTCATTTGTTGAGAAACATGTTGAGAATTATGTTCCTGAGATGAACGAAGAAAATTTTCCGCCATTGACAAAAGAAAATTTGAAATTGAAAGTTGGTAAGGTTGAAATTTCAAATCAATTCTTCGCTGGTAAAGGAGAATTTGATGCTGAAAAGGTTTTCAATGTGAAAGTCAAACATATTTTTGGGAAAATGGTGGATGGGAAGGTAAAGGGTGTTAAAGATTTTTATAAATCGAAAAGAGGATGGAGTGATGATGATGCAAAATCACCCAAGGCTGGTCAAGCTTTGGTGACATCATTTTCTGATTAAATACCTGACTTTCCGGAGCTCCCAGGTTGGTAAGAGTGGAGCATGAATCGGCATCATTCTTAAGAAATTCATGAAAGTGAAATTTTCGACCTACAAGTGGTAGTATTCTTGAAAATTGTTATATTTTGATTTTCAAGTGGTTTTGGTGATGAAGACCTACAAGTGGTTAATCAAGGTCATTAAGTTGAACTTGATTTAACTTTTAGTCAAGTGGTTAAGAAAACAAAGTGATGATCATAACCCAAATCATACAAGTGGTAAAATCAAACAAAACTTATTTTCGAAAAAAAAAACCATTTTTGATTAAAACAAACTTAAGTGTTTTGAAATCACAATGGGAAAATAGTTTGTTGACAGGGGGAGTTCTGATTGTTTATGCCAAGTGGATGGCGAATTGAAGTAATTCGATATCAGTTGTCACTTTACTTGTACAGTTTGTTTTCAAATTTTCCCGTAAAATCAAAAATTGAAACATATTTTGGATTTTAGGGGGAGTAAAAATTTTAAAAAAATTCAGAAAATTTGAAAATCCAAAAACATTTGAAAAAATTCAAAATGAGTTTTGTTGTGAAAAAGAGGAAATGATAGTACATTAGTAGACAATTACAGTATGCTAAAGAAATGTAATGATTAAATAGCATTAAACGGTCTCACTGATGATATGCCGATAGGTTTTTACACATTTAGTAAACTTTTTTCGGGATATAAACTTAAATTCAAACTTGCTTATTTCGTGGGGAACACTACTTGGATATATAGGTAACCCCTGAAATTTCGTTTGAAGGACCCCTCTTTCTGAAATACTAGGTCTTTATACTCAGTGATATCTGGGGTATTATCCCGGGACTTCTGATTTTGCGAAAGCAATGGCCTAGTCCTCGTATAATACTTTTCGCTTGCTTGAAATAAAAGCACCACCCTCAGCATAAAAATGATGAAATATTGCAAAATGCTAATCATGTGCTGTTGAAGAAAAGATTCTCTAAAGGGAACACACCTAAAAGTCGAAGCCATCATCTCTCTGATTTTGCGGAAGCAATAGCCTGAGCTCTCATGGCCCTCGCATTTAACCATTACAGATATCATCTGTGGTATACTCACCTGTAAGACTGGATATTGGAATCTGGATACGGGAGTATATTCAAGAGGTGGGACACATGAATGAGTTTAAGTTCTTAATTCACCTAATTCGTATCCTGAATCAGTTGAAATTTGTGTGAGAATTTAAGTGGATCAGTATATCGACAATCTAAGTGAACTGTTTAATTCTTAATGTGTAATTAAGCTCAACGGTACTTGTGACTTGTTGAAAACTGATATGATCCTCTTACACAAACTCACAATAAATATTGTCTGTATATATTTCTTTACTGCATTTCAATACTTTTCCTATAAGTGGTTTTAGCCTAATATTTTGAAAAGTGAAAAAGATTTTCGACAACTGATGATGAAGAGCTGATTTTCAAAATTCCGAGTGCTAAACATGATGAACAACAGGGTTGGGAGAGTCTGTTGAAATGAAAAATGTTTTTTGAAATGATTAAATGGTTCATTCAGTTGAAACCAAGTTTGAATGTTTCATATACAAGTGGTAATCAGAAAGTTTAAATTTGCCAAAATTGTTAAATTTGTGAAATTTATTGTAAGGTAGAGATTTGTGCAGATACCTGAGCAAAGGTTGAGCCAGGTTGCGATTCTAGAACATGTGAAAGCCAGACTACGATCCCAAGCATTCTTTAAGGGGGAGTCTGATGATGAAGAGCTTAAGGAATCAAGAGATCTGATCAAGAGAATGTGAAGAGATAGATTGAGATTCAGAAGTGTTAAAGATGAAGGGTGCTTACACTGTCAGATATTTTGAAAAGCCCAAAGACTGATCAAGGCTGAAGACTGTGAAGACTTGACACCGAAGACTTCGTCAACATCCAAGGGGGAGTCTGTTGGTGCATACGTCTGTCGACTTTATCTTGTATTGAGTCTTGTAATAGAAATGTTAGATCAGGGCACGTTGTACGAGAAAACAGGGTTTTAGGGTTGAGAGTTCATTTCGCACGAAATGACTTTTAGTCATTTCGTACGAAATAGCAAGTGGCTATTTCGCACGAAATGGTCTTTAGTCATTTCGTACGAAATACCCTTCCTTATAAATACCTGAAGTGCTATCTCATTTGTAATGATTCTGATTTTCGGTACGGAACTGTTGCCGACGTGTCTACTGATTGTAATCATTGTTAAATCAATATACAAGACATTAAAAGTGATTCTGTGTGTAAATCAAGCCGATTCCAAGTCGATACGTCTGTTTCCGCCTTTCGTATTGATAAGAACGCTTCTGAACGACTCGTATTGGTCGTGCAAACGATCCTACAAGAACATATCTCCTGGAAGTACGACGAGAGGGAACGTCGTTTCTGAGATGCCAGCTGACTAGAGTTGTGGGGTTGTGGGATGATGTGTTTAATAATAATATAATAATAAAATATAATCATGTGAAATAATTAAAAATAAAACTTTTGTAAGATAACTGGTGTGTACGGACGCATACTAATATATAAAAATATCAACGTCGCAAAATCGACAATTTTGGCTATACGTGTTGATATGATTATGTGTGATTGTTTTATTGAGTTTGGTGGTTATTTATTTTAAGTTAATTACTTATATATATATATATATATATTAATTATCAGATGGAACATTCCGTCAATGAACCAGTTAACGAAGGTAACCAATCCGCGCAAAACCATGAAGATCAATTTCTGAATAGGCAAGATATAGAGAATATCATTGCTCAGGGAATAGCCAATGCTATTCCAGCAATCATTGCTGCTGCCCGAAATCCAGTTGAGCCTCAACAAATTATTCCCAGCAAACGTACTCATGAAGATAACTTCAGTAATAGCGTAGATGGAGGCGGCAACATTAACAATAACGATGATGTGATGCAAGCCCCAATTCCTAAGAGAATGAAAGCTGCAACGCCTGGTTGCACTTACAAGGAATTTCTTGCCTGTAAACCTGTTGAATTTGCAGGCAATGAAGGGGCGACCGCTGCACTGCGTTGGTTGGAGAAAACCGAAGCAGTAATTAAAATAAGTAAATGTGCCGAGGAGGACAAGGTCATGTACGCGTCGAATCTTTTTAAAGAAGGGGCGCTAGAATGGTGGAATACGGTACTATAAGCCAAGGGAAGCAATGTGGCCTATGCCATGAATTGGGAAGAATTTAAAAGGCTGGTGGAAAGAAAATTTTGTCCCGAATATAAGAAAGAGCAAATGGCGAATAAATTCTTGAACCACCGGATGGTGGATGTAGACTGTCGAGGGTATACTTCGACATTCTTCGAATATGCTAGAGTGGTACCAACCCTGGCTTCGCCAGAACCGGTACTTATTTCTCGCTATATTTGGGGTTTGATTGGCGAAATTCGTGATATCGTTAAAGCTGCGAGACCTCGCACAATTGACGGTGCAGTAGAATTAGCCAACACTTTGACGGACGGACG
>JARYGA010029802.1:0-22081 GCA_030545235.1 Helianthus tuberosus
AGATGCAATCAGGTGCAACATTGGTTGAAGATACACAGGTAATTGATGGGCATACGGAGAACAATCCAGCCATCGATTTGCAATCTGGATAGGCAGATATCGCAGTAGGGGAGGTGGGCAAAAGAACTATTTTGGGCATGGTTGGAACAGAGATTCAAAAGGAGATGGAGCAAACTATCCGAGCAGGGCAAAGTGTTGGGTTTCACATGGAAAATTTTCAAGGGCAGGTGACTAATTTGATTAATGGTGAACGAGGCCAAAATGGGTTTCAATGAATTTTCTCGCGGTAAATCTTCGGGGGGTCAAGGACTCTAGAAAGACTGACTGGATTCGCGGTCTAAAGACGTCACAAGGAGCACATTTTCTGGCTATTCAAGAAACAAAGTTGTCTGGGAGTTTGGCAATGACAGGAGAGATTCTTAATATAGTAAATGTGTATGCGCAAAATGACCCGGTTGCTAGAAGAGGTTTGTGGGCTGAATTATTGGCGGTAAAAAATGCATTATCGGGGCTATGGGTATTTATGGGAGATTTTAATGATGTTAAGGAGCCGTCGGAAAGAATGAAATCATAATTTGTGGCTCTAAATGCGTATCATTTTAACTGGTTTATCGCTACTGCGCACTTGTTAGAATATACAATGGGGGGTAGACAATTCACATACCATTCGGATAACGGGGTGAAGTTGAGCAAATTGGATAGGTTTTTGGTGTGTCAGGGGTTTATGAACGGTTGGCCGACGGCTTCTGTAGTGGCACTTTCAAATGTTGTATCAGACCACTGTCCTATATTTTTATCCACGATACATATGGACTTTGGCCCTATTCCAACTAGGATTTATAACTCATGGCTGGAGATGCCGGGTTTCTTGGAATATGTGGAAAGTTTGTGTGCATAGTTTCGTTTTGAGGGTCCGGCGGATTTGGCATTAGCAACTAAATTGAAATTGGTGTTAAGTTTCGTGCTAAAGAGTGGGTTTCTAGTTCAAGGCTTCTCGGGATGGTTTGTATGTGGATAAGCTTGAGCGGCTGAATACGCTTGAATTGGAAGCCAAGGCAAGGAATCTTTTGCCTCGTGACTTAGAAGAAAGAGCCGATTGTAGAAGCTTTATTATGGAGGAGGATAAGTTAAAGCTTATGGACACCAAACAAAGGGTTAAATGGGCGACGGAAGGTGATGAGAATACGGCGTATTTTCATGGAGTTATTAATGCAAATATTAGTCATAATCGCATTAACGGGCTACATGTTGGAGGGGCTTGGGTGACTTTTCCACCTTTGATAAAGGATACGGTTTTCAGTTTTTTTCATGATAAATTTCAGGAAACTATGGTGAATAGGCCGATTCTTGATTGTCCAAACATTTCTTCTTTATCAGATTCAGAAGCGGATGGGTTCATATGTCGGAAATAAAAAATGCGGTTTGGGAATGTGAAGGGGATCGGGCACCCGGTCCCGATGGTATAAATTTTCACTTTATTAAGAAATGTTGGAATTATCTGCAAGGGGACTTCATGAAACTTTTTGAAGAGTTTTATTGGAAGGGGTCTTTGAGTAGTGGGTGCACGTCTTCGTTTATTGCTTTGATTCCAAAACGAAAGGATCTCGGGGGGGGGGGGGGGCTAAGGATCATAGACCGATTAGTTTAATTGGGTGGATAAATAAAGTTATATCAAAATTTTTGGCGAATAGATTGAAGAACGTGATACATGGTCTCATCTCAGAGGAGCAAACGGGTTTTCTCGCTAATAGAAGTATATTAGATGGACCGTTAATTCTAAATTAGGTCATTCCATGGATGAAGCGAAATAGAAAGGAATGATTAATATTTAAGGTGGACGTCGAAAAGGCGTATGATTCTTTAAATTTGGGGATTTCTCAACTTAATGATGGTGCAAATGAACTTCCCCTTAAAATGGAGAACTTGGATAATGCACTACTAGAAAACACATTATTTTAGGCGTTTCAATATTAGATTTTGGGCGTTTTATCATTTAACACCGCCCAAAATATTACTTTTGCATATTCCTAACAATTTTTCGCCAAAAAAACAAAAGAATAGCCTAAAAAGTATACAATATGGGCGACTTCAGTGGAGCCCAAAGAAATCAATTATTTTGGGCGAAGACCAAAAATAACAGTTTTTTTGGGCGAAAATTAATGTGGCTAAAAAAAAGCATGTTATCTAAATAGAAAAAACCCTAATAAATCCAAAGCAGTTACTTCAATTCATGCATCTCTCTATTAATGATTCCTCTCCATCAAAGCCTTACCATCAATTTCTTTGATTCTTTCAACTTATTGATTTAATTCTATTGTTCATTCAATTCATTCCATTAACAAAGGTATATAGAGTTCGTTTATATATTTACTCATTCTTGAATTCTTTTATGATCACTAATTGATTATATGTTGCTATTAATTTGTAGATAAAAATTGTACGTATACTTCGAAACATTTCTCTTCAATATTCTATCAAGACTTAAAGGTATGTAATTTTGGTTTTATCAATAATGTATTCTATTCTTATTTAAATATTTGTGTATAATAAAAGCAATATTATTCTAACATTTTGTGTATAATATTTCTAATATAGATATGTATGATATGTGTGCATTGAAGATAACCCTTTATAGTATACCCGTCCAAAATTTATCTAATAGAGATAAATTTTGGATTGTCCCCGTTTGGGACTGCTTTTTAAATATTCTATCTCATTAGGATATGTATGTATTTTAACTTGTTAACTTTTTAAGAAAAACTTGGCAGTATTTCCCTTACTCCTTCGGGTTTGTGATTTATCCGCATACTTGGGGAGTTGAGGGGAAACGCTGCCGATTTTTTCTTAAATAGTTTTCACGTTAAAATTTATACATGTGAGATAGATTATTTAAAAAGTGGGTTAGGATCCACCGCCTAATTGCATACTTAATTGCATATCACTTATTTGATTATTTTAATTTTTCAGACGGAAGATAGAGAATATTGGATGTACAATAGTAGTGCCGTCCGTACTTCCAAAATATATACGAAAGGCGTTTCTACTTTTCTTAAGGTTGCTGAAGCTAATCGGAGGAATGTTGGCTCGAAAGAGATTTGGTGTCCTTGTATGAGTTGTAAAACTTTTCAAAAATTCCGAAATATTTGTGATATAGAGTATCATTTGCTTGCAAATGGTTCTATGCCTAATTATATTTGTTGGTCAAAGCATGGAGAATCACGGATTGATGGTGCCACAACATCGGCTAATATAGACAATGAAAATCTCTTATATGATGGCAATTTAAACGTTGATGATTTAAATGATGACGATTTAAATGGTGACGACTTAACTGATGACACTTAAATGATAAAAATTTAGATGACATGTTTAAGGATTTAGAGAATGATATCGACGATGATGATTATATAAATTACAACATCTAATTGAAGATGCACAAAAAGCATTATACAACGATTGTGAGATTTCAAAACTTGAAGCTGTGTTGAAGTTATTTAACTTGAAAGCAAAAAATAGATGGAGTGATACAAGTTTCACATATCTATTAGTTGTTTTGCATGACATACTTCCGAAAGATAACGAGTTACCAATTTCATTTTACCAAGCCAAAAAAATGATGAATCCAATGGGATTGGAAGTGGAAAGAATACATGCATGCCCGAATGATTGCATCTTGTATAGAAATGAGTATGAGAGCAGTCATAAATGTGTTGTATGTGACGAATCTAGGTACAAGAGAAAAAGTAAAACTGGTGAATATCATAATGATGTGACGAAAAATGGACCACCGGCCAAAGTATTATGGTATTTTCCAATTATACCAAGACTAAAACGATTATTTTCAAACGAGAAAGAAGCAAAACTGTTACGTTGGCATTCTGATGAGCGTATAAAAGATGGGAAATTAAGACATGTGGCAGAATCGATTCAATGGAGAAATTTTGATAGGAAATATCTAGAATTCGGTAACGAGGCTAGGAACATAAGGTTTGGGCTTAGTTCCGATGGAATCAATCCTTTCGGAAACGCTAGTAGTGGTCATAGTATGTGGCCGGTTCTTCTTTGCATCTACAATCTTCCACCGTGTTTATGCATGAAACGAAAATACATAATGATGTCGTTGTTGATTCAGGGTCCGAAACAACCTGGTAATAAGATTGATACTTATTTGTCCCCTCTGATTGATTACCTAAAAACTTTATGGAGTTCTGGAGCAGATGTGTATGATGCTTATAAGAAGGAATATTTTAAATTGAGTGCAATGATTTTTTGCACCATAAATGATTTCCCAGCGTACGCTAACTTACCAGGATATAGTACATAAGGTAAAAAAGCTTGTCCTGTTTGTGAAGACGAGACAAGTTCGATGTGGTTAAATAATTGCAGAAAAACGGTATACATGGGACACCGAAGGTTCCTTCCGCGTGGTCACAATTATCGGTTTAACACAAAGGAATTTAATGGAAGTACCGAGACTGGAAAAGCACCCAAGAATTTTGATGCATTTTCACGAGTTACAAATCTAGAAACTATGTTGGAAAAAAGAACTCGTGTGAAGCAAGGTGTTATTTGGAAAAGAAGATAAATCTTTTGGGACTTACCATAATGGAGACATTTACAAGTTAGGCATTGTCTAGATGTTATACATATCGAGAAAAATGTATGTGATAGCTTGATAGGCTTATTATTAGACATTCCCGGAAAAACTAAAGATGGTATCAATGTTCGTAAAGATATGGAAGAAATGGGAATACGTAAAGA
Organism: Helianthus tuberosus; assembly: GCA_030545235.1. NCBI lineage: Eukaryota > Viridiplantae > Streptophyta > Magnoliopsida > Asterales > Asteraceae > Helianthus > Helianthus tuberosus. The sequence continues at coordinate 4,762 of JARYGA010029802.1, forward strand.
GCTTGCCCCTGTTGATAAAGGTAATCATATTTATCTGCCACCTGCGTGTTATACAATGTCAAAGGAAGAGAAAACAAAGTTTTGTACGTGTTTACACAATATTAAAGTTCCATCTTGCTACTCTGCAAACATTGGAAGGTTGGCATCGATGAAAGACCGTAAATTAATTGGTATGAAGTCTCATGATTGCCATGTTTTGATGACACATATGATTCCTATTGCTATTCGTGGATTATTACCAGAGAGCACACGACATACGATCACAAAACTTTGTTTGTTTTTTAACATGATTCAGTCAAAAGTTATTGATCCTGAGGAATTGGATGTATGGCAAAAAGAAATTATCATCACGTTGTGTGAACTAGAAAAGTACTTTCCACCGTCCTTTTTTGATGTGATGGTTCATCTGGTGATTCATATCATTGGAGAAATCAAGGCTTGTGGTCCTGTATTTTTGCGTTATATGTACCCTTTTGAAAGGTATATGGGTGTCTTGAAAGGTTTTGTAAGAACTTGTAGTCATCCTGAGGGTAGTATTGCTACAGGATATGCTGCCGAGGAGGTGATTAAATTTTGTACAAGTTATGTGGAAGGTACCAACAGTATTGGTCAGCCAGATTCTCGTCACTCCGGTAAACTTCAAGGGGTAGGAGGTGTGGGTATGAAAATATTGAACCCAAGTAACGATGATTTAAAACTTGGCATAACAAAGAATTTTCTTCTTGGATGAAAGAAAAGGTAACTAATGGTCAATCAGCTGTTGAACCATTTGTGGAAAAATTGGGGCAAGGTCCGGACTATAGAGTACAATCTTACCAGGGGTAAGTCATGAACGGATATACATTTTACACAAAAAAACAAGATGAGAAAAGTACAATGCAGAATAGCGGAGTTACACTAATAGCATCAACAACTAGATTTGATCGGATGAATCCTGATATAAGGTTAGATATTGCCAGGGAGTCTTATTATGGTGTCATCCAAGAAATTTGGGAGCTCAACTACAGAACTTTCACTGTCCCTGTTTTTAAATGCAAGTGGGTGAATAACAACACAGGTGTTCAAGTTGACAAATACGGCTTTACACTTGTTGACTTTGCAACTAATGGCTACCAATCTGAACCATTTATTTTCGCTTCACATTGCACACATGTTTTCTTTGTAAATGACCCGAGTAAACCAAGATACCACATCGTTTTACAAGGCACACGGCGTATCCTTGGTGTTGATAATGTTGTTGACGAGTAAGAATACGACCATTTTGATGACCTACCTCCATTTTCTGTTGGTATTGAGCTGTGAACTGAGCCAACTAAGGGTGTCGCATACTTGCGAACTGACCACACTGATGGGATATATGTTGACCCACCACGTTAAACTCGATGATCAAGGTATATATTATTTATACATTCACTTTTAAAATATAGTCGATAACTATTTTTTAAATAAGTGTAGGATTTTGAATCAAATTAGTTCTTGTTTTCTATGTTTTACATTTCATGGGTACATGTGTTGATACGTTACTACATGCTTTGTAGGTCGTTAGGTACTAGCTGGAGCTTGCATGGAGGAATGGTCATTGTGGAGATGAACCGTTGTGGGGTTCATGATAAACGTTATGAAACTTTAAGCCTTTACTTTGGTTTTGAACTAAATGCTTCCGCTGTTAACTTAGACTTTGTTTTGAACTGTTGGACTCTAATCATATTGATTGTGCTTGGTTTTTAATTACTTTATTTCTATTGTTCAGTATGATTGGTGGCATGATCCTGGTTATTCACACGCCTCGCGGTAATACCCCGCATGTGGATTTTGAGGGTGTGACATCACTAATATATGTACTTATGAATTAATTAATTATGTATTTTATCCAACCAAATGTTCCTTTAAACATATCACAACTCAACCAATGTATATACATATAAGTGTATAAGTATATTAAACTTATTATTAATTTATGATAAAACTTATATGTATGTAATGTACATTTTTTTTATTTATAATAGTTGTTATATAAATAAAATATAAAACCTCATTCACACAAATTACAGTTTACTTACTCTGTGTATAAAAAGTAATCTAAACGGTGTAATTACTTGCATTGCTAAGTTCCTACATGATTTGATGAGCTCGGTACCAATCGGTACCGAAAATACCATTACCGAAATTCCCAAAAGTGGGTACCGGTACCGAATATACCTGGTACGGTACGGCTCGGTATCGGTCAGTACAGGTACGGCATTGGTATTTGAGGCTAAAAACCGATGAATACCGATGCCAAATCGGTACCGAAAATACACCCGCTTTGGTAATAATGATACCAGTACCGATACCCGATATTATTTACTCATACCTTAGGTGTTACTATTCACTCATTTCAATTTTTAATATAAAAAATAAATAATTATTTAATAATTATAATGTTAAGAAATGTATTTGGAAATCCCAACATTTTTTTTAAATTTGGTTTTAAACTATTTGGAATCAAACAAAATAATCAAAATTACCTCCAAATTATTTCCCCAAATCCCAACCAGCCGCCCAAAATTTACCTCCAAGTTATTTCCCCAAGTCCTCCATTTTATAATAACTACCAGCCCCAAATTATTTCCCCTAAAACTACCAGCCCCAAATTAACCCTAGCAAACCCTTCAGCTATAACTCCCTAGCAGCCCAAGAACACCCACCGTCTCCTCCCACCTTCTCCACCGTGAACCGCTTCCGATTTGCAGTAAGAACTTATATATTTTTTAAGAGATTTGTTTTATTTCTTAATTAATCCTAACTAGTAAATAACTTGTGTTATGACTGTAAGCCTTGGCGGCTAAGTTTTGCACATTATTCAAATTTATGTTAACTAAATCATAATTTTGGTCTGTGAACTTCATTTCATGTTAAGTATATTAACGATGGTCACCGTGAATGTACTATTCATCCATCATGTTCAAAATTAATATAGATATATAATTTTTAGTTCAATTTTATATATGTTGTGAAGTTTGATGAGTTATGCACATCATGTTATCCAACACTTATTTATATATGTTGTGGATCTATGTTCATATTTTTGAGCGCCTAAAGCAGTTAATTTGGAATATTATATGTTGGATGTTGCTGAATATGATTTCACGTTTGGCCTCTTTTTGTTGGAATTTATGTGCATGATATAGTCAAAGTGTATATATGTGGTCCCTAGCTTGATTCCATGTATCAACAGGGCCTTATTTATATAATGCTATAAGTTGTTCTTTTATGAATTTTTAATTTCATACATAAAGAAGTTAAGTTAAGAAGACCAGTGTGTCAGTGTGTGTCTTTTATGTCTGGGAACCCGAAACCTTTAGTGTAGGTTCGCCCCTGCATATATGTTGGAATTTTGCATACCTCTAATGATCATGTGTTTAGTATAATAGTCTAGAAAGTTTATGTGTAAGCATATATATATATATATATATATATATATATATATATATATATATATATATTGTTTTGTTAGTTTGGGTTTATATTGTTTTTTAGTTTCTCTAAAATTTCTAAGCGTGGGAATCGTGGGGCTGCAACTTTTTCAAAGAAGGACTGCGACTTTACAGTCGAACTAAACCAGTTGATGCAGCCAATTGGGAAAAACGCCAATGATTTCACTTCATGGTTAGGAGTGAAGTTAAAGGCTGAATTTTCCTACCATATTCCGTCTCCTAAATTTGGAAAACAAAGATGGGACGAACTATGGGAAGATATTAAGGTATTATATATTTGTAATTTATTCATGATATGAACTATAATTTGTTAACAATTTGTTTTATAATATTTAGCGAGAATGGAGTATTGAAAGCAATGCTCCTAAAACTATGATGCTTAAGAATGCAAAGAAACGCCACACAAATTGGCGGAGTTACCTTACAACAGAATATGTAAGGAAAGGCTTAACTCACTTCTGTAAGTACAAGAATCTAGATTCAAATCATTGGAAAGAATTTGTTACCCAAAGGACTAGCAAGGAATTTGAGGTATATTTGATTTAATTATCAATATTATAATTAATAAGTATTGTTATATATTTGTAACTTATTTTAATTAATGAGAAATTGTTTATTAACGTGAAGGCAAAAAGTAAAAGGGCAACAAAAAGTGCAAACAAAAACTTCACGACCTTAGGACCTTAGGACGCACCGGGTTTGCAGCTTTGACCCCTCGCCTTGAGAAAATCTAGTCTGAACTGGTACCTGTGTACAGTTGTCTTAAAAGTATCCAAGATTTACGCTCGAAAAGGTATATAGTGAGTAGAGCTAAAATAAACCGAAAGACTAATATATACTCACTAAACTGTTATATATATTTTATAGGCCAATTTCGAGAAAGAAATGATTTATGATGAAAGTTGTTTTCCTGGGAAAGAGGATCCACTAACCAAGTTATTAGGACGTGAGCGTGGAGGTCGGTCGCATACGGTTTCAAGTATCATAGGTAATTTCATATAAAGTATAGGAATTCACTTGTAGTAGTATGTGTGTCTATCAAGTATCAAGTAACTCTCATGACGTAAAACGTAGGTGAACTTGAATTTATACCGACTCACGGGATGGAGTAAAACCGTTAAGCCTCCGCATCAATATAAAAAAGAATGGTGTATTAAATTATGTATTTGATGTACAATATAATTAATTTTCTAAATATATCTTGATTATAGGACACACGAAGGTTCGGGGAGGTTTGTTTCAAGGTGGGGAGACAAGATAGTCAAAATAACGTGCCTACTAGTCAAAATAATGTCCCTACAGGTTGTGCGAGTGATGCGTCGGGTGGATCTAATACTGAATACCCATCTATTGAGGTAATTATATTTGTACGATAGTAATGTACCAATTGTTATATATATGATATTTGTTTTAAAAATGTAAAATTGTTTTGTAGGAACCCACCTTTTGTGAGTTGTTATACATGCATCCTTCCAAAAGAGAAAAAAATAGTTGGTGCAGCATATCTTCATCGTAATTCCACTAGGATTATACATAACGGGCCAATGGCTGATGGTTATGTGAAAATCGAAGTAATTGAAATATATCCCGAATACAAGAATACGTCGCTTCCTGAACTTTCATGCTACGAGGAACTTGAAGATTATGGTGATGCCATTGGTCATTTCATTCAGTGGCCACTTTCTTCAATAAAGGTTGTTTAATGTATGAATTATATATTACTTTCTTTTACTCTTACCTTCTAATATGTTTGTTAAACTGTAGCTTTCAAACATAGAGGCAACTCATCATATTCCAACCATGATACAACCAGCTCATGAAAACACATGTTATTCACCAGAGGTTAGGAGTCTTGTTTGGGTCTCGGGTCGGGTTACTCGCGTTCTGGTAGTATATTATTTAGATTATTTTTTTATATGATAACAATTTCATTTGCTTCTATAGTTTGAGGATGTCACTGAACAATATCAAATTCATGAAAATCATCAAATTGATATGACAATGGTCGAAAATGTTGGCGATGAGGTAATCATGTACTAACACTTAGATTGATGTGGTAATAAAATCAATCAACTAATAGTATGTTTATAATTATGTAATTTCTATTTGGCCCGCATGATGTTTCAACTGAACATGACGTTGACGGATCAGAAGAACTAGATATGATGGTAATCGAAAACTCAAATATGCTATATATGTTTGTGTGCTTATATGTAGCTACCATTTTTATAAAATTTGTTTGTTAAATCATGTAGTTTTCAGAACCTGTTGAACAAACCCAAGCTTCAATACTGTCAAAGGAACAACAAAGAATACAAGAGGCCTTGTGGAATATCGAACATTTGCGCCCTAAAAGTATAAAATCATTGGCCGAACGATTAAGAAAACACTATGGCGGCGAGATGAGCATTCAACTTAAGTGTCCTACTGGGATGTATTGTCACGACCCCCCGAACCCACCCTGGACGGAAGCCGCGAGCAGTCAAGTGGTATCGGTGGTTATTTTGAAAATATTGCAGCGGAAAATTTAATCAGGAACGTGAGTTAGGAAAAATATCAAAGTTTTGAAAACACCGGTTTTTATTTATTAAATATATGGGATAAAACCCATGTTTTACAAAGGTAGCTTTAATAAGGGATAAACCCGAATATACGAAACCATGTTTGCTTAATTTAATTCAATTGATAAAATAAGCCACTTCTTTAAGCCTTTCGGTGTCGTATCATCACTCTTATTCCAATCTACTTTAATTACCTTAAACGAGTTTTAAAAAGATTTGGTCAGTAGGAAATACCGGTGAGTTCATTCATTTTTGTACAAAATGACAAATTGTTATAAATTACAGGACTAAGAGCGATTACAATTGCTACTATCTTATAATTATCTGGTCCAGTGACACCCCCTGGTGACGATGGTCATACCACTATTGTGTCCTTTCACCCAATAATGATGATTATCTCTGTTTTGGTTCGTCCACCTAAACGAGAGAAAACAATAGTAATGTGCACAATACCCCACTTACTGCCAGTAATTTAAGATAACAAAGACTTACCCCCTGTAAAATATAACTGGAAAATAATTTAAGGTATTGTAAAATACTTTTAATAAAAAGAGAATGACTCACCTTGTAGGTCTTATAGTCTTGATTAAAGAAGATTCTTGATTCTAAGCATTTACTTTATAGTTCTGAATCTTCTGATGATTTGACCATCTTGTTTCGTAGTAAGTTTATGGATCGAAGTTTTCTGGTAGTTAAACATATAGTTTAACAGAGTGGAATACGTTTTAGTGTAAAACCATATCAAACCTAACGATGGTCACGAGATCAGAACCTTAACGAAATTCACAAAGTATAGTCTTGTTTAGACAGCACTTTGGCATTCGTTTCAGAACCTTAACGAAATTCACAAAGTATAATCTTGTTTAAACAACACTTTGACATTCGTTAGTTGGTTCCCGAATCGATCGGACAGAATACTGCATCGGTGATTATTGGTTAGAACACCAACGTATAGGGAGAAGAATAGAAGAAATGAGGAAAGAAAAATGAATCCTAAGCTTCCTATTTATAGGTAGGAAATATGAAATTTCCAGAAAGTTTCCTATATACTTTTCTAGGAAATTTCATATACCTTTTCTAGGAAGTTACCTATACATTTTCTAGGAAGCTTCCTACCCACATATATATCCTCTTACACCTTCCTTGCACCTTCCTCATATATATCTATCTCATATATATTTATTTTCATGTATATCTATTTAGGTGTTTAATTTACTTAATTAATCTTACTTAGGGGCTGTTTGGTAGCCTCTGAATGGTCATTAAGAGGTTACCTCTTAATGGAACCATTAAGAATTTTACCAATGAGAAGGTAGAAGAATGTGACACGTGATGATTTACCATTCAGAGGTTACCTCTTAACCATTCAGACTTGAGGTTACCTCTTATTCATTCAGAGGTTTTTAACCATTAAGAGGTGGCATCTGAATAGTCATTAAGAGGCTACCAAACAACCCCTTAGGTTAATTAATCTTGCTTAGCTTAATTAATCTTGCTTAACTGATTAATTTTCCTTAACGGTTTAATAAGTAATTTACTTAGCCGATTAATTAAATAACGTAATTAGCTGATTAATTAACTTACTTAGCTTGCTTAACTGCTAAGTTTCCTTTCTTGTTAAGTTATTTTAACTACTATGTTTACTTAATCACTAAGTATTCTAGTTAAGCAGCTTCCTAGTTATGAATTCTAATTTCTAGATACAATGGAACTCGTATTAGTGTATTAACTCATTTTAACTTTAACGATAATCACGAGATCGAAACCCTCACAATGAATGACAACGTATAGCCAGATATTGGCAGCACTTAAACATCCATTGGATCAGTTTTAATCAATCGGATACAGTATCGTACCAGTGATTAGAGTTATTACCCTAATAACGAGCAGAGTTTCAGGGTTTAGTATATAATACCGGGCTACTATCTTGCCATAGCAGAAGCTAAGAGAAAGAAAAGAATTGAACGATTTCAACTGAAGCTCGAAGAACTTATTTATAGGGCTGGAAACGGGGCGCGCCGCAGCCCGCGAAGCCCATCAACTACTCCTTCGCGGCCCGCGAGGGAGTCTGGGTCGGCTGAGTCATCAATAGTCTTGACACGTGTAACGACACGTGTCCCATATACTTATCCAAGGCTGTCGCGCCCAGCGTAAGCTCTGCTTAACTCTTACGCGGCCCGCGAGAGATGGATTAATTTGGATTTTCTTGATTTTTCACAAGGAGTAGGGTTTTAGGGGTCCGGGTTTCCACTTACGGAGTGTTGTGGGATATTTTTGCAGGTCCTTACATCCTCCCCACCTTAATTAAAATCTCGCCCTCGAGATTTACTGGAACAAGTAATGTAACACCTCGTAAAATCACGTCCAGTGATGTATTGACACGTGTAATAAACCTTAATAAAGTCAAACGTTGAATTTAAGGGACTAATTTTTCGAAAAATCGAAAACTTTGATTATGAAAGGACTGGAAGTGTTAACATACCTAAAATAAGTTTCTGAATAACCTCGTACGGTATTTATAGTCACAAATGAGCCACCTGTTGATCGAGTGTAGCCGTTTGCGTAATTAATTAAAAGTTTGCGCAATAAAGGGTTAAAAGCATCAACATGTTAATTCTTACCTCTGAGTGAACTTTTAACAAACCGGAAGTTTCATGATATTTGATTACACTCTCGGGAATGCCTAATATTGGCCATTAAGGGCTTTTATGCCTATAAGTGAAGTTACGCGCAACTTTGCAAGTTTAAGGGGTTAAAAGCGTCAATATGTTTAATTATACCTCTGAATGACCTTTCTGTGAACCCGAAGCATCGTGATGTTTAATAATACTCTCATGAAGGCCTAATATGAATTAGATAAGGCTTCGATGTTATTAAACGATGATATGCACAAGTTTGTGTATTAGAGGGACTATTTGGGTCAAACTGCAAAAGTCTATCGATTCGTATGGTATCGAACCTTCCGGAATATGATCATAAGTTAAACATGCCCTAAATATCCTTTACATAGCTTAGTTATAGGCTTAGAGGTGTTTGGTGCGAAAAAATAAACTTATTTGATCAATAGGGACTAAAAGCGTCAAAAAGTGCATAAGTTTGCATTTTATGTAAGCATTTTATCTTACGTTCTGAATATATCCGGCCATCCAAAAATTTATGTAAGCATTAAAATATTTTATTTTAGTGTTTGGTAAGATAAAATTTCATTCGTCGCATAATTTGGATCGTTTTTCGCGTCCGTTCGTGTTTCGTCGTAATTAGTCGAACAACGTGACCTTACGACCAAACAAACCGACATCCGACATGTTTTCAAGCATGTTTTATATTCCCTATGCTTAGGCAGCATAGTAGAGCCTTGAAGTGAGGTTAACGGGCCTTACGTGTGTCAGAAATGACATTTAGCAAGTGCAGGGACTGCTTCTGTACTTCTGTCAAACTTTAAATCAGAACCAGAGTCCAGGCGAGCCGTGTAAACCCACCTGGGTTTCCTACGCGGGGCGCGAGACCCCATCGGACCTGCAAAAACAGCAGAATTCAATTCAGCAGCTGGTTTCTGGTGTTGCACTTGGTTTTTAATCAATCTAGGGGCTGTTTTGGGCACCCATAGATTTCCAAAACAGTGGGTGATACATGTACGGTCCAAATCAAAGCACGTTTATCGAGGAACGATCTTAACAGTCTTGAAAAACCTATATATACCCTTCCCCACTTTCATTTGCAACTCACATTTTCTTCAAATCTGCAATGCTTCTGATTCTAAGAGGGTCTTGAGCTTTTTGAGAACCTCCTTCAGTCCATTGGACCCTTGTAAGTGTCCTTTCGTGACTAGTTAATATTATTTAGCGTTTATAGCCGAAAACTCAAGCGTTTTCGATAAACGCTTTGACTTTTAAACGGTTGAGCCATTGTTCGCAACGAACATGGCTACGTGATCGTAATTAGGTAGGTGTTAAACCCTCAAAAGGGCACCTCCTAATTACCACGCTTACTCAGTCAATTGTCGGGTCAAACTTCTTAATAAAAAGTCAAACGAGTCAGTTTTTACTAATAAATTCATAACTAATAATACAGAAGTTATGGAACATGTTTTAACACTTAAAGCATGTTCAACCCGACAAATTCTGAGTTTAGGCTCGGTTCGCAACCGAAAGTCGCAAAAGTTGACTTTTGCTTTGACTTTCAGTTCTGACCCGATTTAGATTAGTTTAGATATACCTTAGGGTTCCTTTAGGACCATATTATAGGTTAGTATAACCCTCTGAGGTTATACAACTTGGTTCCATAGAAATCCTAGTTCATTGCATGTTTCCGTTTAATGCCTAAATGTTGACCATAATGCCCTTATGATATTAAAACAAGATTTTTGAAAATGTGAGATGTCAAAAACCTTTATTACTGATTTATAAACATGTTCATAAAATTTCACATCAGTTCGTGGTCTAAAATGGGAGTTATGCGCAATAGCGTAAATTGAAAGCTTTTTATTAATTAAACGGCATTTTCGGCATAAAGCCTATTTAAACCCAAATTTTGACATCAAACCTTTTACCTACTAATGTAATATAATATTTTGGGATTTTTTGAATTTTTTATTAAATTTTAAGATAATCATAACATGGAGTTCTCGCATAGGCTCGGTAATTGACGATAACGCACTTTTTACTAATAAAATGAGTTTTATACATCCTTTACTTGTCAAACCTTTTTCTACTAATTTTGTATGATAAATAAGTTATTTTAAACTATAAAGGCTGGTCAAAATCTCAGATTTCCCTATTTAAACCGAATACGTCAAATACTGACTTTTATTCGATTTAGGCGCATAGTATGGTTTAAAACCATATTAGGCACCTAAAGCTTGATACCTACTGATGTTATGAATAAGTTTTTATACTTTAACAGTAAATAAAAGTTTTGAACTCGGGTTTCCAAAATTAACCCTTAAAGCATATGTGAAATGACCAAAATGCCCATACGGTGAATAGTTTGGCCATAAATGATAAATTTCACATATGTGAGATATTTTACTAATATAACTTATTAAAGTAAATATTTTTACTGATCATTTTAGACCAGAACCTCAGATTGTCATTTAACCTCTTTTATAATCTTTAAAATGACCAAAATGCCCTTTCAGGGCTTAATTTGATTTTAAATTCGTTTTGGGCATAATGGAATATATCCTACTGGTATCACAACATATTTAAAACATATTAACTTGTGAAACATGTTCATGACTCATTTGGATACCCGTTATGCATTTTACGTGTTCGGTACGGTTTGTGTAACTAGTTTACATGAATTAACCGAAACGGGTCAAACCTTATCATTTCCACTTCAAAATTTAGAATGTGTTTAGTTTACCCGTATTATACAAGTCTCCGTACTTGTTGGGTCTAAATCACATTCTATTCCGGTCTTCGCTTAATCTTGCGTTTTGAACTGTAAACCTTTCCTTAAAACTAACCTGTCTAAGTTTCAACTTAAATAAGACCCGCTAGGAATCTAATAGGTTAATAAAACCTTCGTTCCAGATTGAAAGCCCCAGTAGAAGTACTTGTGCTTGCTGATTTGAATATACGGCTGAGTATAAATTGCATTTTTAAGCTCAGGTAAATACTTTTAACTTATTTTCCCTTATAACGGCTTGGGATACGGTATTATAAAAAATACCGCTTGGTCGGGTGTAGAAACCTTTTAATCGGAGACGATTAAATTGCATAATCCCGTTTTAATCAGTGTTGCTTGATAACAAATAACATTGGGGGTTAATGACCGTGTCCTGGATATCCTTGGCTCATTTAAAAAGTGAATGGCCACAACTTAAGCACAAGGTGTAGGCATAACACCTCCTGTTGCGTATGTAAAAGATATACTCACTCGTAAGGGTATCTTCTTGTGAGTTATATTTGTGGTGTGTCGATTAATCTTGATCGGTTTGTATAATCACCGGCCCTAAATGTTGGACAAACATGTAAATCTGATACAAGATTGTTATTAATATAATTGTCCCAAGTTATAAAAGAATTTTTGTGCCTTGTGCATTCAAATCAATTTTCTTAAACATTTTCAGAAGAGTCAGTTAATTGTATTTACCAGTGTAAACTGACGTATTTTCCAAAAAGGTTAAGTGACAGGTACTGTATGTAAATTGGCTGGGAGCTCAGGGCGTTAATAGGGAATCTTGCAAGTTCTAAATGCCTAAAGTATGTTGAACAGTGTTATATTTCTGTTTTAAGATCCGCCTGTGGATCCTCTTACATTCCGTTTGTAATACGTATGTTACTTTCACTCGGTTTGTAATATATTTTACTTTAAGACTTCCGTTGCGTATTGAACTGTGATTATTTGACTATGATGATATCAACTACATCACGATACTCCCCACTGGGCCCACCGGTAATACGTGGAAATATCGGGGTCTGACAAGTAAGGATACTTCAGTTTTATCTTCAATAAATTTTCATACATGAAACACATCATGTATACCTGTTACTTCTTATAGAAATTTTAGCTGATAGGTTACTGGTTCACTTTGCTTAGTTACTTTAATGGTTTGACATTCCTCGGACTTAACTTTCCTTTCTTACCGAATCAGTCTATTTTTTTCTATGGAGAACTTGTTGTATCATTCTTTTTCTGATTTTGAAATTCTAACCGTTTGCCGATCTAATGGCCTGATTGCTGATTTTTTCTAATTTCTGTCCAACGTACTGGATGGTACCTTCATCCCTAAGGTGCTTCAAACGGGTAACACTAATACTTGTAGGCCAATTATTGAAAAGTATTATGAGTGATAGATGATAGTCCTACTTTCATTAATATTTATCGGACATGTATTTAGCATGTCTTTCTATGTTTGTAGTGTTCCTTCACTTTTCTCAAAATAAGTCGGGTTAAAATTGTTCAGAAATGAAAAGTGAAATGATTGTCTCGATTAAATAAATAATCGGGAGACTATTTTGTTTCCACACAACTTAACTAAGCGTTTTATATTAAAGGGTTTCCTTCATTGGTAGGGATTGAGCAGACTTGGTTAGTCGATCCACAATCACCCAGATTGTGTCGTTTCTTGTTTTGGGTAATTTGGTAACAATATCCATTTGTTATCAATCCCCTTTTCCATACTGACACTTCTAATCATTGAAGTCAACCTAAAGGTTTCTAATGTTCAGCTTTAATTTGCTAACAGATTAAATACTTAGAGGCATAACTTGCTATCTATCGGTAATTCTTATAAAACTCTTGATACCTCATATCACTTACATGATGCAACAAATACTTAGTTTTATGAGCTCCTTCGAGAATTCCTTCTCATAGGTTTCCTTGATTAGTACCCAAATTCTTTTCTTATGGAATCTCCAAATTCCATTAATTCTTTTTTCTGATTCCTTCATTATTCCTTTGTAATCCTTCAGCATCATTTTTTATTGCTGTGTTCTTGGGTACTATTTAATTGTTTCATTAAATCTATTCGTACTTTAATCTAAGAGCACGTACATGTTTCGGCTTCTTATGAAACTTATGACTTAAAGCATCAACTATTTCCTTAGTCTTAACATTGTAATATAACAAGCGGTGTTGTTTCTAGTTTCAAACGAATTCTGAGTTTCTCCTCACGATCGAGTGATAGCCCAAATAGATCCTCTGGGAAAACGTCGGTTGGAATTTCTTTCAGTTCCATGCCTCTAGTGTTAATGAATTACGAGACCATATACGCTATGTCTTACTTCCATGCATAACTCGCAGCTTTCATCACAGAGATGAACTTTGTCGGCTGGTCGGTCTTGTCTCCTTGTGGTCACTTCTCCGGTTGGCATGCAAATCTAAACCTAAGTCAGCAATCACTTCAGGAATCATTGTTGCCGTTTTATTCCTTTTTATGAAGCAGACATGATTTCCTTTCTGTCAGTTATTTTCATTTCATGGCATACGTCGTGATCAGGTGTTTCGAAGATCGGGTCTCACTATCTTAATGTCTAAAATTTGAAGCATACATTACTTCATTTTTCTTAACATATATGCTAATGGTTTGGACAACTTTAGTCCTTTGCAGCCGATATATTTCGTAACAGCTTCTTTATTACTGGTAATCTTAGTAGGGTTATAGGTGAAAAGTCTTTGTAAGTGCCTCTAGTCGTGGTTACTTTTAGTTTTGCAAGAGTTCTTAAAGAAAGTAGAATTACTCTTATTAGCATAAGTTTTGAGACGTTTTATGCCTAGCACAACTTTGGCTACAGGTTTCCTAATGCGTTAATAATTTAAGGTAGCACACATGAATTCTTATACTTTCGATGGCATCCCAACGTAAAGGGTTTACATCGTTTATCTTGTCGCACGAGTTACGAAACGGATGGTCAAATGAAATAATTTTCGATATTGTAATTATGGATGTATACGAGAGGTTCCTAATAAAGAAATCTAGAATTATCATTGACACACATGCTCGTGATTTATTCTAAATTGTCAATTCTGATGGTTTTTGGATTTCCTTATAGATATACATATCTATATAATCATATATTTCACATACTGTAATATACATACCATTCATAAGGTCAATGTAACAAGTCAGACATCAGACATCAGGTCATGATACTATTTAGGGAATTCTGTCACTTGTTTGACTTATCCTATACCCCATCTTACCCGGTTCTCGCCGGAGAGGTAACCCCATCTTACCCGGATCTCGCCGGATGGGTAATTTGTATTTCCCATAAATAGATCTTTCTTAAATCATGATTTTGAAAGTGCATCTTTTATTAAGGCTTGCATTAAGAAGCAAGGAAATTAGTATTCTCATGATGGATCATATTCAAGAACCAATAGTACCAATAAACAAGAAATAACAGTGGCCAAGTGTTATTGCTTATTTACCATACTTGCAACGTTCTAGTCATCATCCTCATGGCATACCAATACCCATCACAAGTAATTAGCTTATCTCAAAGCTTATATTAAGGCATCTTTCTTAAGTTCAAGTCTAAATATTATCCTAGGTTCTACCAGTTAATAACAATTTCCTAACTCTTTTGTTTAAGCTTAGGTATTATTACAACACCCAATTGCTTAAACCAGTGGCTTGGCTCTGATACCACCTTCTGTCACAACCCCCGACCCCACCCTGGACGGAAGCCGCGAGCAGTCAAGTGGTACCGGTGGTTATTTTGAAAATATTGCAGCAGAAAATTTCATCAGGAACGTGAGTTAGGAAAAATATCAGAGTTTTGAAAACACCGGATTTTATTTATTAAATAGAAGGGATAAAACCCATTTTTACAAAGGTAGCTTTAATAAGGGATAAACCCGAATATATGAAACCATGTTTGCTTAATTTAATTCAATTGATAAAATAAGCCAATTCTTTAAGCCTTTCAGTGCCGTATCATCACTCTTATTCCAATCTAATGTAATTACCTGAAACACGTTTTAAAAAGATTTGGTCAGCAGGAAATACTGGTGAGTTCATTCATTTTTGTACAAAATGACACATTGTTATAAATTACAGGATTACGAGCGATTACAATTGCTACTATCTTATAATTATCTGGTCCAGTGACACCCCCTGGTGACGATGGTCATACCACTATTGGGTCTTTTCACCCAATAATGATGATTATCTCTGTTTAGGTTCGTCCACCTAAACGTGAAAAAACAATAGTAATGTGCACAATACCCCACTTACTGCCAGTAATTTAAGATAACAAAGACTTACCCCCTGTAAAATATAACTGGAAAATAATTTGAGGTATTGTAAAATACTTTTGATAAAAAGAGAATGACTCACCTTGTAGGTCTTATAGTCTTGATTAAAGAAGATTCTTGATTCTAAGCATTTACTTTATAGTTATGAATATTCTGATGATTTGATCATCTTGTTTGGTAGTAAGTTTATGGATCGAAGTTTTCTGATAGTTAAACATATAGTTTAACAGAGTGGAATACGTTTTAGTGTAAAACCATATCAAACCTAACGATGGTCACGAGATCAAAACCTTAACGAAATTCACAAAGTATAGTCTTGTTTAGATAGCACTTTGGCATTCGTTTCAGAACCTTAACGAAATTCACAAAGTATAATCTTGTTTAAACAGCACTTTGGCATTCGTTAGTTGGTTCCTGAATCGATCAGACAGAATACTGCATCGGTGATTATTGGTTAGAACAACAACGTATAGGGAGAAGAATAGAAGAAATGAGCAAAGAAAAATGAATCCTAAGCTTCCTATTTATAGGTAGGAAATATGAAATTTCCAGAAAGTTTCCTATATACTTTTCTAGGAAATTTCATATACCTTTTCTAGGAAGTTACCTATACATTTTCTAGGAAGCTTCCTACCCACATATATATCCTCTTACACCTTCCTCGTACCTTCCTCATATATATCTATCTCATATATATTTATTTTCATGTAAATCTATTTAGGTGTTTAATTTACTTAATTAATCTTACTTAGCTTAATTAATCTTGCTTAGCTTAATTAATCTTGCTTAACTGATTAATTTTCCTTAACGGTTTAATTAAGTAATTTACTTATCCGATTAATTAAATAATGTAATTAGCTGATTAATTAACTTACTTAGCTTGCTTAACTGCTAAGTTTCCTTTCCTGTTAAGTTTCCTTAGCTATTAAGTTTACTTAATTACTAAGTTTACTTAACCATTAAGTTATTTTAACTACTATGTTTACTTAATCGCTAAGTATTCTAGTTTAACAGCTTCCTAGTTATGAATTCTAATTTCTAGATACAATGGAACTCGTATTAGTGTATTAACTCATTTTAACTTTAACGATAATCATGAGATCGAAACCCTCACAACGAATGACAAAGTATAGCCAGATATTGGCAGCACTTAAACATCCATTGGATCAGTTTTAATCGATCGGATACAGTATCGTACCAGTGATTAGAGTTATTACCCTAATAACAAGCAGAGTTTCGGGGTTTAGAATATAATATCGGGCTACTATTTTGCTATAGTAGAAGCTAAGAGAAAGAAAAGAATTGAATGATTTCAACTGAAGTTCGAAGAACTTATTTATAGGGCTGGAAACGGGGCGCGTCACGGCCCGCGAAGCCCATCGGCTTCTCCTTCGCGGCCCGTGAGGGAGTCTGGGTCGGCTGAGTCAACAATATTCTTGACACGTGTAACAACACGTGTCCCATATACTTATCCGGAGATTCCAAGGCTGTCGCGCCCCGCGTAAGCTCTGCTTAACTCTTACGCGGCCCGCGAGAGATGGATAAATTTGGATTTTCTTGATTTTTCACAAGGAGTAG
>JARYGA010029803.1:0-52467 GCA_030545235.1 Helianthus tuberosus
CAGGATTTCCAAGCACTACAAGTTGTTATTACGTGGGCCCCCATAATAATAAATTGTCTTGCATGGCCAGCCCAATTTTCCCTCGTTCAAAGCAGATGATCAACCAAAGAGGGGACACTACTGTCCTTATACCTCCGACATGGAAAGGATCATTGTGGTGGTCCACGCGCTAATCATCCGTTATCGTTATGCGCGAATAGGCACGATGCTTAGATGTAATAGGAATAAGGAGAATTCCTAGTAGTTGGAGGGGCACCTTCAAGATGAGTACCTCAACTTCCTTGACTGGACGAGAGTGTTGTCAATCTTGTTTCACAAAAGTCATAAGGACCTCGTCCTGCTGATAAGGTTGTTATCCAAGGTTGCCTCCTCTGCCTCGCCGTCACTACTGTAGTCAGGCACCTTCATATTCGGGAGGGAAGAACAACCATCTTCTACGGAAATCAGCTCAGGATCTCGTTTGGTAATCACTCCAGCTATGAGCTTCGCAATAAACGCAAGGTCGATAGTCTCATCGTGCGAGTCAAGAACAATAATAGGATTCGGAGTCGAAGGTATCTCGTTCACGTCAGTAATTATTCCGTACACTTATACGCATATATATTAATGAATAAATATGTTACTTAGTATAAACAGGCAAATAGATGCATCATGTCACATATAACTCTCGTTTGTCCTTTCGGAGGGGGGGTCATTTTGTCTTTGGCAAGTCTATCTCACGTAGACTATACCTCAATTGGCACTTTAATTTGGGGTATTCTCCTCCCTACTAATGTCCTTGCCTTGTCTTTTCTTTGAAAAATGTTTGACTCATGGATCTTGGTGATTTCGTAAATGCAATGAAAAACCTTTTTGTAAAAATATTTTCATGAGAGAGTCCTAGTGATTGTAGTCTAGACTCGAGAAGGAATCCTAGTTCACTACAATCGAAGCTTTGATACCAAACTGTCACACCCTGACTTTTGCGGAAGCGTATGCATGTGACTTGATCGGTTCTCATTGCATTCGATTATAATAAACAACTATATGATCAAAATGATGTTCATCCATTCATAAAGTTTAAAATATTATAACACCAGTCATTTAAGTTTCAAACAACACATCCTCGGATTAAATTACAAACCAACAAAAGTGGATGACATCTAAACTTGAAATTTACATCCCGAAACAACACAAGAGCCCAAGATCCAACTTGTTTCCTGAAATACATGTAATTTGGAAAACATCAACAAAAGTTAAGCGAGTTCATGCATTTTGGGTACTGATAAACTTGTAAACATTTGAGAGACTCCTTTGAAAACAGGTATGAAAAGCGTCTATGAACAGATCAATTAATGTTTTGCAAAGACATTAATATATGTGAAGACATACGGAGTACTCATTCAGAGTAGACTATTATTAGTGTCGAATCCCCTCGACTGTGTCAATCACCGTGACTGTGTCAAATCCCCTTAACTGTATCAAATCACCTTGACTATGTAAAATCACCTTGACCGTTGTCGAAACACCTCGACTGGGACACTAAAGCACTCTAAGTGGTCACATAGGGACCATGAGTGGGGCTCGGCCGTACCCGTTAGATCTAACATTTGTCCATAATTTTGCATTATATTTTGTTCTTAAAAAGCTAAAAATTGCTGAATTTTGGTGTTTTCTGCAGAGTTCTGCAGTTTTAGTGTGTTTCTGGCACAATCCGGCTCCTAAATCATCAATAGGAAGGCAGTTTTGTAATCCCTACTTTCCTACACACTATTCTAGTGTAACATTTGGTTCTGGGGCTCATTCTGTGTCTTAACATCATGTCTATCTAAGTACTGAACTCCCGTCAGTACATCTATTTTGTCTGATAACTGTGCTAACTTTGTTCTGTGCATTTATTGAACCATATTGTGTTGCATGTAATATTGGTGAACAGTCTTGCAACATGAAATGCCTTTGTATGCATATGACAGTAATCAGAAATTCATTCGTCTTGTTAATTCAATCATGCACAGTCATTAAAGCACAGATTACTGTTTATTATTGTACGGAATACATAGAAAAGTGCCAGTTGAGGGTGAATTGTAGTGCTGAGGTTCAACTTTGATTTGAATGCTTCCTGAATTGTTTGCCAAATCCCCGACACAAAACGACTATCTCGGTCGGATAAGCTAGAAACAGGCACTCCATGACGTGCCACAATCTCTCTAAGATAAATCTCTGCTAATTTCCTTGTGCTGTCTTCCTCGTTGATCGGTAGGAACTGTGCAGACTTGGTGAGTTGATCAATAATCACCCAAATCATATCGTGACCTCTTTGGGTTCTTGGTAGCTTTGTAATGAAGCCCATTGAGATTTGTTCCCACTTCCACACGGGAATCTCAAGTTGTTGCAGCAGCCCTAACGGTTTCTGGTATTCTGCCTTAACTTTGGCACAAGTGAGACAGTTACCCACATATGTGTCACACCCCAAAAACATCGCAGTGGAATATAAAACGTAGTGGTGATGGAAGCTGGTGCCCATTTCTATCTTGATGTTTGATGCATTATAGTGTTGGACATATTAACTTAATTAAAACATAAGTTTTTAAGCATGACGTCCCATAACATGACACAACTACGACACAGTCAAATTGTCTTTGATCCTTACGGATCTTATTACATTTGTCCCAGAAAGTTTTAAAATTAGTCCAATATATTTAAGTGACAAAACATGCATCAACAACGACAAGATACGCTATAATTCCCGAAGCCGTACTCAAGTACCTGTAGAACACGTTAAAATCAAGTGTCAACACAAAGAAAGGTGAGTTCACATATTTACTTACAAACAATTTTTATTCCAAGGAAAACTTTATGTTTAGGTGTTATTTGAAAACATCCATATAATTTTGAAAGTCTATTTTACTTCCTTAATAAAATCCATGGGCCTTCCGTCGCAGTTTCATGAACCCGACAATATTGTTACTACCCATGTTTTGTATATTAAATTATTGCGTCAATTTTCAGACTCGTATGTTAGCTAGACGATACGAACTATATATTAACCATGCAGGGATAATCAATGCTAGACTATAAACATAATATCAATTTGTCGTTTGACTTGACACGGGGCGACCGGTCACGACGGGGTTGTTAACCCGATAGATCTACCAACAATTAACCGCGTGCAATACTTAAATGATTAAACGACATCATGGGCGCAGGGTCCTCTTGAAGGACAATATGATGTCTGCCTCACGTACAATATATATATATATATATATATATATATCCTACTAATATGACAATTTAATACACGATGTTGTACGAATCCCCTGAATCTACATCATTCGAGACCCAGGCTGGCATCCGTCCCAGGCCGGCATCCGTCCCAACTGTACGGTCATGTTTCGCCTAGGAAATACCGTACCATCCCAATTTCCGACATTCATTCATCAAAAACGTTTTTACTTCGAAACGTATGACTTATCAAGTTTTATATATTTTCAAAGAAAATATATATTTTATATTAAAAGGTATGTTTTATTTCAAAAACATTATTAAACCCTTTTATTGGCGTGTTCTACCCCCAAAATATATACAAAGCAGTAAAAAGAGGGGTTTAGTGACACTCACCTTTGGGTGCGTATTTTAAATAGCGCAATCCCAGGGATTGATTTTCTACACATCCTAATATAGTAACGATTCTAAATCAATATACATAACACAACAATCCTAAGTTTCTTCGTTTCTTAGAATTATCACATAACTTTGAGATTATCTCAAAAAGTTGTTATTTTTGGATTATGTTGGCACGTTAATATATATATGAGTCCATATATATGTATTTTAATATTTTTGCGACTTGAACAATTTTATTGGTGACCATTATTGTGTAAATCCCTTAACTCTCCCGTTTATACGCAATATATCTACGATTTGCACGTCGTAATATATATACATAAATGTTTACATAATTTAACACCGAAACACACGAAATCTTGTTAGCTTATCTATTTTGTCATTTTTAAAGCAAATATACATAAAACATCTCATAAGTATCAAATTTCATGCTCGACAAACAAGTTACACATTTAATGCGATTTTCACCGTTTCTACCGCATAAATATACATGCAAAGTCTAAACTTTCATCAACATGTTAAAACTTAACATACTTTCACATTTTTATGTTTAAATCACACAACACATTTTAACACATATGATTTACCCAAAATTTTACCCATACTTGCGTGTGTTGAAAAATGCGTATTTTAGCGATTCGGTAACGTTTTCGGGCGTCGGAAGTCACGTATGACCAACCAACCACCAAATAAACTTAAAATTAGTTAAAATACATGTTTTTAAACTAAAAAAATCAGTTTATTTACTGATCTAAATCAGTTTTACAAAAATCACTCGAAAAGCCGATTTTTGACCGTTTTAACGCATAGTTTTACGTTAAACGTTACTATAACCATCCCAACTCGAAATGACTTGATATTTTAACACAATACATGTTATTTACTGATTAAAATAGTGGTTATAATCAGATTAGTGCAGTTTTGTGTAAGTCACATAAATCATGTGATTTCACATATTTTACAACTTTTAAAGCACCAAGTACAACATGCAAAGCTAGTAAACATTATGACAAGGTTATATGTCACTAAAAACTTTAAAATAACTTTATTTTAATGTTTATAACCTGCTCATAACTTATTTTTACTAAATCATACTCAAATCATCCTTTTATGATCACATATCGTCATCAACATGTATGAACTAAATCATATTCATCATGCATATAACTCATGTTCAAACACTCAAGAACATCATCTTCTTCATATATTATCATCTAATCATTTAACATAAATGTAAGATTCACTCTATTTATGAACATATAACCAAAAACCCACATGCATGTGTATACACATATACATACACGACACCACATACATATGCACATAAACATCCAAATATTCCATTTTTCATGACCCTCTTTTATCATAGAACTTTTATAAAAATCATTCCTTGATCATGCATGCATCAAATTTCTCATGAATCACATCATCAAAAATCAAATAACATCAAAACTCCAACTCAAATTCATACATACTAGAATTTTCGGCCATACCAACACACACACAACTTTCCATTTTAATTTTGTATAAAAACCCATTTATTTTAGTTTCAAGTTTGTGAAATATCCCAAGAATCAAGAGAAACCTTCTACTATCACCAACATCACCAAAAATTTCATGAATCATGATTTAAAAGTAAGTTTTATAGCTTCATGATTTTTGATGGGTTTTGACAAAGTATGATGATATGGGGCTTGGTTCTTGCTTGAAACACCTTGAAATCACCATAGCATCTTCAAAAGTGCATGGAACAAGCTTGAAAGTGATTTGAATCTTGATGAAATGGCTGAAATTTCAAAAATGGGAGAGAGATAGGGGTGTTTGGTTGAGTTTAAGTGAGAGAGAGAGAGGAATGTGTCTTGGAATTATGAGAAGATTATGTGTTGGATGTTGCAAGATATGGAGATTTTCAAGGTGCATGCATCATGCATGGCCAACAAGTGGCATGAATGTGTGAGAGGTTGCCCTCTTCTCCCTCTTACTCATGAATACACGCACACACATATATATATATATGTATAAAATACATATATTTAGATGTATAGGTTAAAAACAGGTATTAAACTAGATACCGGGTATTTTATATAGCGTTTTAACACGTTTTAGCGCGTTTTAAATTATTTTTCACACTCTATAAAAATAAACTTACCTAAATATTATTGAACAATATTTTGTTTTCCTGGACTGGCTACGTTGCCGGTATTTGACAGTATGCGCGCTGTGCTGGGCAGTACGCGCTTAAAATCGCAAAAATAGGGATTTATGCGTTTTTACTTATTTTTATCATTCTATAGTGATAAATTCATCAAATTATTACTAAATTGATTATCAGTTGCTTTGACAGGCTGTGTTGACAATATTTTGTCGGTATACGCGCTACATCGCGCGGTACGCGCTTAAACTCGAAAAATAGAGTTTCTTAGCGTTTTAATTTATTTTTCCTCACGAATATGATTATAATTATTATTATAATCATAAAAAAACTAATTTTAGGATTTTAACACTGATCGGGTGGTCACCG
This sequence comes from Helianthus tuberosus, assembly GCA_030545235.1. Taxonomy (NCBI): domain Eukaryota; kingdom Viridiplantae; phylum Streptophyta; class Magnoliopsida; order Asterales; family Asteraceae; genus Helianthus; species Helianthus tuberosus. Next base: position 6,125 of record JARYGA010029803.1, read on the forward strand.
ACGTTTGTTTCGCATTTTAACCGTTACGCGATAAGCGTTTATCTTACCGATGCCAACATAATTTTTACCAAAGTTTAAATTTACCAACTCATTAAATTTCACATATAAACATCATAATCGGTCAAATATGGCCTTTTATCTATTCACAATACGTGTTACAATTGTACGGTACGGCCTGAAAAGCCAGGTGTCACAATATGTAGCCATATCGGCTTTGATCCTGGGCTGCCAATAAAAGTCTTGGTACATCCTATCAAATCCAGGATGGATCGAGTACCTTGACTTCTAAGTTTTGCCCAAAATAAGCATACGTGAATTGTCGTGAGTCGGAACCCCAAAGTCGTCCCACAGAGTATAAGGTTCCGTCTTCCTTAGGAAATAACTGCACTTCCATTCTACGTAACACTTCAGCTCGAAGGTTCTCTTGTTTAGCACCTCTTGCTCAGCTTCATGAATCCGAGTAGCAGGGTTCGTCTGTATGGTCATCTCTAGGGCTCGCACCCTTAGAGGCTTTGCGTGCTCCTTGCGGCTCAAGGCGTCTGCTACAACGCTCGCCTTGTCCAGGTGATACTTAATCTCACAATCATAACCATTCAGTAGCTCAATCCATATTCGTTATCTCATGTTTAAGTCCTTCTGATCATGCAAACCCTTATGATCAGTAAAGATCGTGCAACGTTTTTCCATACAAGTAATGATGCCAAATCTTCAACGCGCAATTCACTGCACCTAGTTCAAGGTCGTGCGTGGTGTAGTTCCTCTCATGATCCTTCGATCGACGTGACGCGTGCGTGATGACTTTGTACCGTTGCATCAACACGTAATCGAGACCTTGTCGAGAAGCATCATAATAACCAAAAATCCATCGGTACCGTTGGGTAAGGACAAGATAGGTACCGTCTAGGTTAGGGTTGTTAGCGGTTGAGCATTCTTTGAAAAGTTCTCTATAAATCATCTGTAATAGCCTGCTAATCCCAGAATTTGCCACATCTCAGTTGGTGTCTTTGGGACTTCCCAGTTTTTGATTGCCTCGACCTCGGCAGGGTCGGCGTGAATTCCATTCTCATTTACCGCATGAGTTAGAAATTGCACCTTGCGAATCCAGAATTCGCATTTCGAAAACTTCGCATACAACTACTCCTTCTCCAAGAGTTCTAGGGTAGCTTGCGGGTGTCGCTCGTGATCCTCCTGGGTTCGCGAGTAAACAAGGATGTCATTAATGAATATAATCACCAACTTATCCAGATACGGCTTACACACCCGATTCATGAGATCCATGAATACTGCCGGTGCGTTTGTTAAGCCTGATGACATGACAAGGAACTTGTAATGTCCATGGCGAGTCCTAAAGGTCATCTTAGGGATATTTTCTTCTTGTATTCGTAGTTGATGATACCCTGACCTCAATTCGATCTTCGAGTAGTACCTAGAGCCTTGTAATTAGTAGAACAAGTTATCAATCCTTGGCAAAGGATACCGATTCTTAATATTCAATTCCCTGAAGTCGATGCACAAACGGAAACTGCCATCTTTCTTCTTAACGAATACCACTGGAGCTCCTCATGGCGAGAAGCTTGGTCTGATGAATCCTTCGTTCTAGTAGTTCTTGTAGTCGAGTCATTGTCCTTGTATCTCGGACGAAGCTATTCCGTAAGGTGCCTTCGCCACGGGTGCCGCTCCTGGCACTAGGTTTATCCTAAACTACACTCGTCGCTGTGGATGTAACCCAGGCAAGTCTTCGGGAAACACTCCTGGAAATTCCTTCACAACGGGGATGTCTTCTAGCTTTGGCTACTTGGTCTCCTTTCCAACAATATGAGTAAAGGAGGCTATGCAACCCTACTCGGAGGCGCTTCTGTGTCCCTATGACCAATGTCGGATGTAGCAATCCACCGCCTTATGGGGCCCAGCATCCTCACGTCAACTGCATGAAGGCCGTGGACTAAGTGTTTCATCATTCGCAAGAGGGATGCGAATGATTTTCTCATGACAAACAACTTCGGCTCCATCTTTGGATAGCCAATCCATGCTGATTATAACATCATGACTTCCCAAGTCAACAGGAAATAGAAGGTTCCCGCTCTCTAAGTTCCAAAATACAATCCCTAATCACCTCATTTGCTTTAACTAATCTTCCATTTGCCAATTCTAAAGAATACGGGACGTCTATCCTACTTGAAACTAAGCCAAGTAGGTTCTTAAGTTCTAATGAATACAAGGTTAAAGTCGGCGCCAGTGTCAATCAAAATGAATGCATAGAGTTGGTTAGTAGGGAACGTACCCATAACCGTATTTGGATCCTGGCGTGCTTCACGAGCTCCGATCGTGAAGACTCTTCCTTGCTTGGTTCTTCCTAGGGTAATCTTTCCTAAAGTGTCCCATGTCACCACATTTGAAGCAACCAGGAACTCTACCATTATCGTTTCCATCTTGGTTGCACTTTCCCCCTTGTTTGGGATATTTCGCCCAATAGGCATCCTTGCTGTGTCCTTCTTTTCCACATCTGTCGCACTTAGGTATCAGAAATCGACCCTCATGGTGAAACTTGCATTCGTTGCACCTCGGCTTAGTCCCTAAATATACCTTTCCACCAGCCTTAGTAGTGGCTCCATAGGCTTTCATGCCACGAGGCGGGTTTACTTCCCGTCTTTTGTTTGCATTAGAGTTGTCATTACTGACTTGGGGGCCTTTCTTCAGGTTCGAAAACTTTCTTTTGTTGTCGCCCGAAGACTCCACATGAGTCTCTTTCTTGTTTGTCTCAGATCCTGAAAACTTTCCCATACGAAGAGCTTCTTCAGTAAGCGTAACACTCAAGTCGATAGCCTCTGTGATGGTTGGAGGCTTTGAGGCAGTAACCATGCTCAGGATTTGAGGTGCAAGCCCCCAAATGAATCGTTCAATCCTATTGAATTCAGGCTCGACTAAGTAGGAAACAACCCTAGATAAGTCGTGAAAGCATTGGGCGTACTCAGTAATCTTTGGCCCATCCATTTTCAAATTCTAGAACTCAGTCTCAAGCTTCTGGATTTCGGCCCTGGCGCAGTATTTCTTCCGCATCAATTCCTTGAGCTCGTCCCAGCTCAGTGCATAAGCAGTAGCTTCACCAAGGGTCTGAACCTGAAGGTTCCACCAGGAGAGTGTGCCATCCAAAAACAACCCTGAGATATAGATAACTCTCTGCTCGGGAGAACATATACTCATTCTCAGAAAGGAGTCAGTCTTTTCTGCCCAACGAACAAAAGCATCGGCACCTCCTGTGCCATCAAAATTCAATGGCTTGCAGTCCAGGAACTATTTATAGGTGCAACCAGTTGGAGGGTTATTTCCGGGCTTCATGCTGCGCTATAGCTTGGGAAATGTGCTCATTGAGTTCGGCCTCAGTTCTTGGTAACGTAATGGTGTCTGTGTCACGTTTGGGCGGCATTTTCTTCTGGCAAAAAGGTATGGGGTAGGTTAGACAACATTCAATAATTGTCTATGAGGTATATATCACCACAATCAAACATGTAATCACCTAACATCACATGCATATATAATCAACAATGTATAAGTAAGAAAACAACCATTGAGCTTTCATATATTCTTGACAACTTGACTTATTGTTTTTATCAGAGGAAAACAAAATGAACTCGAGGTTACATCACCTTGGTCATACAACTTCCATAATATGAAAGTAGTAGTTATTTTCCTTCTGCGTTGGTTTTATTAGGTCTTTAGTTTCACAAAGACGGGTATACTTCCCAAGAGATAGGGGTTGTGCATCTTTACCACATATAGGGGTGATAGAGAGTGTAAAGTTACGGAATCTTTCCAAGATGCTAACCATCTTCTCTTGCTTAGATATCGGCCTCCAAACGACGGGTGGTGATCATTAGCTTGACACGCAGTAGGCAAAGATAGATTTCCTACTTGTAGAGTGTTATAACATCTATCTCGGTATCGTTCCATTAGATGGGTGGTGATCATTAGCTTGACACGCAGAGTCCACTAGGATTTCCAAGCACTACAAGTTGTAATTACGTGGGCCCCCGTAATAATAAATTGTCTTGCATGGCCACCCCAATTTTCCCTCGTTCAAAGCAGATGATCAACCAAAGAGGGGACACTACAGTCCTTATACCTCCGACATGGAAAGGACCATTATCGTTATCGTTACGCGCGAATAGGCACGGTGCTTAGATGTAATAGGAATAAGGAGAATTCCTAGTAGTTGGAGGGGCACCTTCAAGATGAGTACCTCAACTTCCTTGACTGGACGAGAGTGTCGTCAATCTTGTTTCACAAAAGTCACAAGGACCTCATCCTACTGATAAGATTGTTATCCAAGGTTGCCTCCTCCGCCTCACCGTCACTACCGTAGTCCGTACACTTATACGCATATATATTAGTGAATAAATATGTTACTTAGTATAAACAGGCAAATAAATGCATCATGTCACATATAACTCTTGTTTGTCCTTTCAGAGGGGGGGGGGGGGTCATTTTGTCTTTGGCAAGTCTATCTCACATAGACTATACCTCAATTGACACTTTAATTTGGGGGCATTCTCCTCCCTACTAATGTCCTTGCCTTGTCTTTTCTTTGAAAAATGTTTGACTCATGGATCTTGATGCTTTAGTAAATGCAATGAAAAACCTTTTTGTAAAAATATTTTCGTGAGAGAGTCCTAGTGATTGTAGTCTAGACTCGAGAAGGAATCCTAGTTCACTACAAAGAAGCTCTGATACCAAACTGTCACACCCTGACTATTGCGGAAGCATATGCGTGTGACTTGATCGGTTCTCATTGCATTCGATTATAATAAACAACCATATGATACAAATAATGTTCATCCATTCATAAAGTTTAAAATATTACAACACCAGTTATTTAAGTTTCAAAGAACACATCCTCTGATTAAGTTACAAACCAACAAAAGTGGATGACATCTAAACTTAAAATTTACATCCCGAAACAACACCAGCTCCCAAGATCCAACTTGTTTCCTGAAATACAAGTAATTTGGAAAACATCAACAAAAGTTGAGCGAGTTCATGCGTTTTGTATGAGTACTGATAAACTTGTAAACATTTGAGAGACTCCTTTGAAAACAGGTATAAAAAGCGTCAATGAACAGATCAATTAATGTTTTGCATGGACATTAATATATGTGAAGACATAGGGAGTACTCATTCCGAGTAGACTATTATTAGTGTCGAATCCCCTCGACTGTGTCGAATCCCCTCGACTGTGTCAATCACCTTGACTGTGTCAAATCCCCTTGATTGTATCAAATCACCTTGATTGTATCAAATCACCTTGACTGTGTCAAATCACCTTGATCGTTGTTGAATCACCTTGACTGGGACACTAAAGCACTCTAAGTGGACATATAGGGACCATGAATGGGGCTCAGCCATACCCGTTAGATCTAACCTTTGTCCATGATTCTTATGTGAGTTATTGGCATTTCAGTTTCAGCCTATGCTTACATGATCTAATAGTTCATTTCATAGCCAAATCATACCATTAAAACATATGTAACAGTTAAGAGAGTTATAAATCCGAAAGTTAAGTCGTATTTTGGAAGTTAAGAGAAAAGGGGGACATGAATCCGAAAGTTATAAATCCGAAAACAGTTAAGAGAAAAGGGGGACATGAACTCACAAGTTTGCGTCCTGCTATCTCGTATGCTCAAAGGTCCTTCTATAAGTCGTACAACTACCTACACACGTGCCATGTTTTAGTAGACGTTTAGGTCGTGTAACGACTCCTTGTCTTAGTTGTTCATTAAAACTTATTTTGGAAGTCTTGGTATACTTTGAGTTACATCTTTGATGTACATTATATGATTTCAAAGTATATAATTATTAGTTAAAATAATAATATTTTAACTTAAATTATATTCATCCATTTATTTGGAATATTGTCAAAATAATATATGTTTGTCTTAGTTCGTTTTGTAATTCTTTTCATTGATATATCCCAGGTATGGGTATAATTATACTTGTGTATTTTGCCAAGTATTTGTGGTGTATTACAGTGTGTATTTGTACGTACGAGAATACGTATTTTCTTGTATTCATTAAGTATTCCTATACTCAATTTTGTATTAAATTTTTTGGAATATTACTTTTAATCAAATAAAATCACCACTTTATATTCTTAAAATGTATGTATTTTAAGAAAACTTTTATAGAAAATTATTTATAAATCTTTCTTGGCAAAATAATAATAATAATAAATAATCATACTTTCATATAAACCTCAAAAATTAATATATTTTCAAGATTAACTTAGAAAATATTCATAATTCCATTTTTCACCCAAAATAATATATTCTCAATTTTTTTAATATATATATATATATATATATATATATTCTTCAAAAATAGTGTATCTTCTAATTGTTCAAGAAAATATATATATCTTTCTCCCCTCAAAATAATATATTTTGTAATTGACAATATATGATATATTTTGTAATACTTGTAAAAATCATATTTTTCGTTCTTTTGGTTTCCAAAATACCCGTTTAACTCGTTTTTCGAAATTTGAATTTAATTCCGGAATAAATATATATTCATAGTCCATACGTCCGTGTTCGGTTTGTCCAATATTCGGGTATAAATTATATATTTGTTTTTTTTGGAATTTTGGTAATATATTGTATTATAATTTGTGGTATTTTGGCAAGCTATATTATTTTCAAGTCCTAAGATAATATAACTAATACACATAATATACCAGTAATCACACAAATTGTGACATCTAAATATTTATTTTCCTAAATATATACTTAGTAACTTTTATTTATCAAAAACCAACCTCCAATATTTGTAATTTTTGTAACAAAGTGTGGCAAATTTTATACGAAAAACCATGGTTAAAATTTACTTATAAACACTTGTTTAAAAATATTTTTCTAAGTGTTTAAATTCTACAAAAAATTTACCATAGTTTCCCCTTAAAAATGGAGGTTTCCATGCTTTTAAAGCATATCATTTTCTTGTAAAATCATCATCAATCATCAACAAATTATTCAAGACATACCACGAGCCAAAATCATGCAATTTACACTACATGAACTTGAAAATTTGTAAAAAAAATTAGTAACTTAATATATTGTTAAGTAGGTTTAGTTACCCTTAAAAAATGTGGTTATTTGTTTATAAATCCCTTTCTTGTGAAATTTAGTCCTTTACAACTTGTATGAAGGTTTTCTAAAAGTATATCTTCTTGTATTTTTCTTGTTAACAACATGTTTCTAGTCTTGATTTAATCACTAAAATATGATTAGTTTCTTTAAAAATCATGATCTTGTAAATCTTGTAGATAACTTTGGTTTCTTGAGAAAACTATTTTTGAAATCATCCATTTACAAGTCTGAAAGGGTATGGTCCCAAATCTCGCACCAGCATGGCCGCGAGTGACCATTACCCTTATCAAAAAACCCCCACCGGCAAGAACTTATCTGTGTCCGTGCGGGCAAGCACGAACACAACGGTCGAATCCAATTGGTCAAGGGATGAGAAGACTTACCTTGTGTATGAAAATGGGTGTACGCATAGCGATGCGGCTTAGCACCGCATCCTATAAACATTTTCGTCACGACAAGGGATCTGGACAACAGCAACAGTCACCACAAGTGGCGATGCGGCCTAGCACCGCATCTTGTACATGTCTTGGCCAGAGCAAGAACGCGGAAACAACAGTAGTTACCATGAGCAGTGATGCGGCGCAGCACCGCATCCTGCCCACGAGGCAAGTGGGACTGACACCACAGAGCAAGTGGCACCAATGACAGTCACCTGTCAGCCCATACGTAAGCAACAGACTGACACTGCAGTAGGACGTGGCTTCACCTCCACAACCGACAAGCCTGACACACCTGCATAAGGGCGGCGCGTTGTCAGTCTAGCCACTCAATTACCCTCCTTCACTCCTCGGCTATAAATACCCATCCCGGACTAGGTTTGAGGTATCGCTTATTATCTCCCTCACTACTACTACTATCACACACTTTACTTCTCAAGCAAACTACTGATTCTCACGCCGGAGAGTGGTAACAAGGAGCACCCCCACCCCTTCCTCCTTGTTACGAGTCACGGTGTGTTTCCCTTGTGCAGGAGACAGATTAGTGGACGATCCAGCCACCGATCCTCGGAAAGAAGGGATTAACCCTACTTGACGAGACCAGTGAATTAACCTCTTGGTTAACCACTGTTTCATCATTGACGCCCACCGCTACTCTTAGCACTTTTTTCACATCTTTTTCTTTCTTGAAGATCATGTCTGATCGTCAAAACAATGCCACCAGGGAAAACCTCAACCCCACAAACTTAGTACCTACGGGGAACACCACCCCAGCATAACCAATCGGCCACATAGGCACATCCGCACAGGGGGGCTCTCCCCCAGTGTTCATGACAGATTTTTCACAGTACGGTTCTGCGATACCCCCAGGAATGGATCTCCATACCTGGTTCTACAAACAACAGACTGCCCTTGCGGCAGCCTACAACAAAGCTTGCGCAGAGGCGCAAGTTCCTGGGGGACCCACCCCCGCACCATACACACCTGAGACTCGTATCTTGCAATACGAAGGTAGGGCACCCGCAAACCAGGCCTCCCGGGATAGGGTAGAGGAATGCAGATCCTCCTACTGTAGCGTCCGCACGCTCGAAGAGGACGACTCCGCACATGGATCCCGCCGTAGGGGCCCAATACACAGCCGCCTAGGCCCGCATGGCGAAACTCAGCGGCAATCAACAGCCCACCGAGGCTCCGGCATCCACAGCCGCCTAGGACCACAACCCCATAACGAGGGGTATGATCGCACCGACCCAGACGACCGTACATATTGCGGGGAATCCCACTCGGCTAACAGCCGACTGGGAGGATACAATTACATTCCTCCCACCCAACCCTGCACTACATACATCCGCACTATAAAGCGAAGACAAGCCCAACCCTACAGGCCAAGGTCCGTGTCCGAAAACTCCAAATTTATACCAGAGATCGCCCACGCCGAAGTAACTACAACCAAACTCCCACTTACGATTGAGAAATACAGTGGTTCGTCCGATCCGAACGACTACATGAATGTTTTTACCGACACTGGGTGCATGGGCAAGTGGGACGAGGCCACATGGTGCCATTTTTCCCCCAGACCCTCACCGGATTAGCGAGGGCCTGGTTAGATTCTTTGCCAGTTGGATCGCTGGCTTCATTTGAACAACTGCAAGCAAAATTTCTTGCACATTTCAGCCAACAACAACGTCACAAACGCGATTCAATGGACGTCATGAACATCTGGCGTGGAGAAAATGAAAGCCTGGAATCTTTCGTTATCCGCTACAATAAAGAGTGCCTCGAGATCGGTGGGATCGCAGATCAAATTGACCGCAACCATTTTATCCGGGCCGTAAAGGATGATGAAATGGTAATGACCATCTCAGGCAAGGAGGGCTTGCCAGAAAAATGGGATGACGTCATGGTCGCAGTCAAGATGTACGCCCAAACTCAGCGGTCGCTCAAACCGCACACTGGCAAAACGCAGGCAGAAGGTCAATCCTCCCGCCAAGACACCAAGCGCAACAACAAGCGCAACCGGGACACATGGAATCATGGCAATGATTCCAAACCTCACGTCCTGCGCGGTTACCAGCCCGACGCAAGGGCGATAATCAATGCCCAACGTGAACAACGGGCATCCAAGAAGGAATCTCGGTACCACAATTGGACCAAGATTAACAAGTCGCTAAGAGACGTCCTACTTACGGACGCACAATTCTTACGACCGGCCCAACCGATGAAGTCCAAGAAGAACCAAGATCTCACTCTTTACTATGAGTATCATAAGAACTCGGGCCACACAATGAACAACTGCATCAGTCTCCGGTTGGATATTGAACGAGCCCTAAAGGAGGGGAAGCTGCAACATCTGCTGACAGCCGTGAAGAAGCAAACCAAGCGCATCACCCCCCACGACGAGGGCACCTCCACAGGCAAAAAGACCATGTATGTGGCCTCAACCCACATGATCAATGGAGGCCGTGGAAGGCCGCGCAAGGCGGCAAGAAGAGGGGATAACGACTTGAAAGAAAAACAGGTCGTTTTCCCCAAAGTTCGAGGCGGACCGCGCGACAGGCGCGCCTTCGTAATCACTGGCTACCTAGCTCATTACTGCACGGAACGTCTATTTGTCGACCCGGGCAGTACCTCTGACATCATCTATGAGCAATGCTTCAACCAATTCGATCAAGAAGATAAAGATCGGTTGCAGCCGGTAGACTACCCGTTGGCCGGATTTGCGGGGGAAACAGTTTTTCCCCTGGGCCAAATCACATTTCCCGTGCGCCTTACCAACGGTAAGCACACGTGGACAGAGGAGGTAAACTTTATGGTTTTACCCCACACCTCCCGAAACGACGTACTTCTCGGACAGGAATCCCAGGGCGATTTTACACATGATTACGTCCGTCCCCCACTCTGCCATCGGTTTCCCAACTGAGACGGGGGGTCGCGATAATTTATGCCTGCAGAGAAGTTATGTCTATGGACAAACTGCGTCCGAACAAGACGGCAAGGCTTACCCCCAACACCGAACTAGAAAAATGGGTACTTAACACGAGGTACCTCGAACAGACGGTGACATTGGGTCATGCCTTGTCTAACAGCATAAGAGCACGCCTGAACCAACTCCTCTTCAGGAATCAAGACATCATCGCATGGACACCCGCAGACATGACAAGTGTACCATGCGAAGTTGCATAACATTTCTTGAATACCTTACCAGGTATCAAGCCGGTGATCCAAGGCCAACGCCACCTTGGTTCCGCAAAGAACGAGGCGATGAACGAGTAGGTCAAAGAACTGCTCTCCGCCGGTATCCTGCAGGAGGTCAAATACCAGACTTGGTTGTCCAACCCAGTCATGGTAGAAAAAGCGACCGGGGGCTGGCGCATGTGCGTCGACTACAAAGATCTCAACAAAGCTTGCCCCAAAGATTGTTATGCACTTCCAGAGATCGACGAGAAAGTCGATAACCTCGCCCCATTCTGATGGAAGTGTTTCCTCGATTGTTATAAAGGCTATCACCAAGTGCAGATGGCAATCAAGGACGAAGACAAAATGGCATTCCGCAACGCTACGGGGAATTACTATTACACAAAAATGTCGTTCGGGTTGCGCAACGTAGGCGCAACCTACCAAAAAATGATGAACGACACTTTTGGCAATCAAATCAGCAAGAGTGTCGAAATCTATATGGACGAATTAGTTGTCATGAGCATGGAGGAAGATACCATGCTCACAGATATTGAAAGAACATTCCAAACTCTGCGAAGCGTCAACATGAAGCTCAATCGAGGGAAATGCTCATTTGGAATGGAAGAAGGCAAGTTCCTTGGATTCATCGTCACAAAAGATGGATTCTAGGTCAACCCAGAAAAAGTTCAGGCAATCGAGCACATGCAATCGCCTTCTACGATGAAGGAAATGCAAGGACTAGCGGGCCGGCTAGCCGCGTTAAACAGATTCTTAGCTAACCACGAGGCTAAATCTTACCCCTTCATCGGTACTCTGTGGAACTTCTTAAAAAGGAACAGTTCCAATGGACCACAGAGGCAGAAAATGCTTTCTGGGGGATGAAAGAGTGTTTGATCCAACTCCCAACTCCCAACTCTCACCGCACCACGCAAGAAAGAATCGCTCATCCTATACATGTATGCCGCAGACAACGCGGTGGGTGTGGTACTCATAGTGGAACGAGAGGGAGTTCAAACACTGATCTATTATGTCTGCAAAATGCTCAATGATCCAGAGACAAGATACTCTATCATGGAGAAGTTGGTACTCGCACTGGTATACGCATCCAGACGGCTACGCCGTTACTTTGCAGAACATGTCATCACCGTGTTAACCAACTACAGGATCGGGCAAATCCTCTCTAAGCCCGAAATCTCTGGAAGACTAGCAAAATGGGCCATGGCGCGCACACATTGATTTACAAACCACGCCCAACAATCAAAGGCCAGGTTTTAGCTGACTTCGCCGCTGAAGTACCGGCGAATCGCATTCAAGAATGCAAAGACAAACAAACCCCTACCCCTCCACCGTCCTCATCAGACATCTGGGCACTATACACTGATGGTGCGTCCAACGAAGACGGTGCGGGCGCAGGTCTGCGACTCGTAAGCCCTGATGGTCAAGTGCTTACTTATGCCATCCGCCTCGATTTCAAAAGTACAAATAACGGGGCAGAATACGAGGCTTTACTAGCAGGGCTGCGCTTGGCAGTCAAGCTCGGCGTCCAACACTTAGAAGCACACGTCGACTCATTATTAGTTGCGGGGCAGGTCCGCGACGACTATGCCGTGAAAAGAGATATCATGATCCGCTACCTCAAACAAGCCAAGCAACTGAAATCATGATTCACCTCCTTTAATATTCGCCATATCAATAGGAGTGAGAACAAACCCGCGGATGCACTTTCAAAACTCGGCATCCACCAGCTTCCAGCATCTGGCGAAGGAAATACGTATTGAGATTTTGCAAAACCCCTCAGTACCCCTACGCCAAGTTAACGTCATCCAATACGGTACAACGTCCTGGATGATGCCAATCATCGCATACCTACAATCAGGTGTTACCCCCGAGAGCAAAGCAGAGGCACGCAAACTACAATACAAGGCGTGTCACTATCAGATGGGGGATGGTATTTTATACCGCAAATCATACCTGGGGCCACTCCTACGATGCGTCGACCCTCAAGATGCAACGTATCTTATCAGAGAGATACACGACGGAATATGTGGCATACACGCGGGCCCGCGCATGGTAGTGGCCAAAATCATGAACGCTAGGTATTACTGGCCCGGCATGCACCTAGACGCGGTTAAAGTCTTGCGCAAATGTTTTAATTGTCAACGACATGCACCAAAGACATTGCGCCCAAAGAACAACCTCGTCCCTGTCACCACCGCATGGCCTTTTCAAAAATGGGCCAACGACGTGGTGGGACCATTTCCAGACGCACCATGTGCGGTAAAGTTTATCATAGTGACTGTCGACTATTTCACCAAATGGGTAGAAGCAAAACCGTTAGCCTCTACCACCGCTATGATAACAAGGAAGTTTGTCTGGGAACACATCATATGCCGTTTCGGTCTTCCAATGTGCATCGTAACTGATAACGGCTCCAAATTCGCTGCCGAGGATTTCTAAAACTGGCTAAAGGAACTAAACATTGAACACGTCTTCTCCTCAGTGGCGCATCCGCAAGGGAATGGCCAAGTTGAGAGCATCTATAAAAGTTTAGTCGAAGGAATAAAGGCACGGTTGGGAACAGCCAGACGCGGCTGGGTCGATGAACTCCCAAGTATCCTATGGGCCTATAGGACTAACCCGAAGACAAGTCACGGGGAGACACCATTCAGCCTAATCTATGGCTCTGAGGCGGTGATCCCCGCTGAGAGAGGTCTCCCTTCACCTCGAATGTTAGCTGTCAACAAAATTGACAACAGTGACGAGCGCAGGCTTGACTTGGACCTCTTGGAAGAAAGGCGTGAAAACGCAGCAATCAACTAGGCCAAGTACAAAACAAAACTGGAAAAATACTACAACGCGCGCGTCTGCATCTGCACATTCAACCCAGGAGACTATGTCCTTCACGACAATGAGGCCTCTAACGCAGAACGCCCAGGGAAACTTGCCCCCAAATGGGAAGGACCCTACCTCATCCAAGAGGTCTTGGGCAAAGGTGCGTACAAACTACAAACGTTAGAAGGAGAACCTATCGCAAGAACATGGAACGCACAGCAACTTCGACGCTGTTACATGTAAGCTACGTTTACATTTTCTATGTAACCTCCTGGCCCACAGGCCATTTGGCAATAAATAAATGAACAATTCATTGCAATATTGTTTATCTTTTCTATTACAAATGCATGTTCCACTTTACGGTATCTGCAAAAACAGATTGGCAAAATCTTCATTCGCGATACCCACACAAAGTGGTGACCACAAACAAATATAGTAATAAGCCAGCAAAGGCAAAACATCAATGTCTATCCAGCCGGATACGCACATACAGTTTTTACAAAACCTACACAATTCCTACACCCTAACGGGATAAAAACGGGAATTGACTACTACTCACACGACAAAGGTGTAGAGTATACTCAACCGCGCTCGACCGCCAACAGAGTCATTCATACACTTGCATATCACCTAGACATGCAAATGGCAAATAATGACTTAGTATTATTTACATGGGCCTAAAACATTGGCCTTAAATAAACACTATTTCACCCGTGCTCACACAAAGACAAAGTAAATTTTCTTTACTTACACACTTTGAGCCGCGCATACTTGCATGTCATCTAGGCATGCAAATGGAAAATTCGGACTTAATGTTATTTACAAAGGCCTTAAACATTGGCATTACAAAACATTAACTCACACATGTTCAAAAACGCAAGAAGTAAAAACACTTGTACAAATTAAGCAAAAGGATAAAACTTTATATTCCAAAAGATTTCTACACCGATGCGGTGCATAAGAAATTTTACATAAGTTTTTTCCTCTAAACATTTACATCAAAAAGGAAGTCAAAAAGGGCACGCAGGCCAACCTAGTCTTCTTTTGTACCACTGGTGCCTGCATCCTCCTTTGCACCACCAACGACTTCCTCCTCCTCAGGACGTTCATACAACAACCGCAAACGGTCAACGTAATCTTCCGCCTCCAAGCATTTCTCAATATCTTCAATGGCGGAAAGGGACAAGTTGTTGTACGCGTCAACAGTTGCGGCACACAAACCTTCAGTATCTATGCCATGGAACCAAGATCTTTCATCAGTAAATCTGCTCTGGAAAAAGGGGTTCACATGGGCAATGCACTCGTTGTAACCAGCCTTAAACCCAGCCCGCCGTGCACATTCCTTAAGCTCATTAACGGCAGCTGCGTTCTCAGGCGCATCCCGAATGGTTCAAACAATCTGCAAAAATACAAGTGACAAAGTTAACAAAAGCAAATCTAAGGATGGGAAAGACACCAGGTACTTACATGCCCAATACCGTGATCACGCATCCAATCACGATCTGCCTTAAGCTGATTTAGAGATGTGGTCAACCCATCTCTAGCCTCTTCAGCCTGCCTAGCCCGTGTTTCAACCTCATTAACGCGGGCAGTCATCTCCTCAAGGATAGCCGCACGGCTTTGCACATCCGCATGTTGAGAATCGGCAGAAAGAAGTATAAACACAACATCTTACATACAAGAAACAAAGTAACAACTCATGTGTAATCAGAGCTAATACCTGGAGTTCCTCAACAGCTTTGTTCAACTTACTGCGGTCAGCATCCGCCTCTTCAAGCGCCTTGGCACCGCGTGCCTCCGCCTCTTTTGCAGCCGCTTCAGCCGCGGCCTTCTCCTTCAGCAAAGCAGTGTTTGCAGCCTTGAGATTGTTCAACTCCTAGCGAACACGAAAAATTTTTTCTTTCTCCCGAGCACAAGCTTCCCTCTAACCCTTGCGCTCATCAGAAAGCAATTTTGCAAGGGTACGAACCTGTTTAAGACCGGCGGATGCAGCCCAAGTCTCGGTCTGCTTCAGCTTCTCAAAAGCAGCCTTATCTTTTTTCAGCTGCTCTGCACCCTCCCGAGCAGCCTTCACCGTTTCCTTAGCTTCAACCCACAGGCGAACGGTTTCTTCCTCCTTGCGGCCCAAGACCTTGTAGTCTTCTATAATCGCATTCGCAATTATAAAACTTCCAACAAGCATGGAAGAGAGCTGGTTTATCCGGTTCTCACGAGACAAACCACAGGCACGGAGAACCTCAAAAGGGGTGCCCAAACCGCTCAAGATGTCCCTGCAAGCTGAGGGATCATTGGAAATATCATCCCCTTGCATAACAATCCAAGGAGGGCGATGATAATCTAAACCCCGATCTTCCGTATAGGAGCGGAAATAAAACTCTAATTCAGTTTTGCCAGGCTGAATGGAAGGTTGATCTTCAAACCCCGTGCCTGCGGCAGTTGAACCGGATGACTTCTTAGCAACGGGGGATTTTGGCTTCTCAGCACCAGGGGACTCAGGTTTCTCAGTAACAGGGGACTTCGGCTTCTCGCCCCCCTGAACTTCAGCATCATTGGGATAAATCAAGTTATTGGACGAATCTAACGTATCAGCAATAGATACACCCGTAGACTTTTTCGTGATGTCCTTCGCATGCACAGATGGCGGGGTAACCACTTCAATCGAAGGACTTCTTTTATCCTCCTTCTGGGTTTCCACACCCACCGCTTTCGGAGAAGACGGAGGAGTGGCAAAAACATTGACCGGTTCTTCCTGGGGTTCTACAACAAAACACAAAACATCCATCAGTTACAACTGTCACAACACTTATACAATGTATACTACCAACTTACTAGTTGTGACCGCAGGTGTTGGCTTTGAGATCACAACCCCCCAGGTTCTTCTCAACCTAGGATCGTTTTTCCCACCAGCAGCATGGGATCTCCTTTCCTTTTCTTATCACCAGCGGGTTTAGAACCCGCAGATGATCCACCCGCAGCCGCACCACCACCTGGAACACCCAAACCCTCAAGGGTGTCAGAAACTACCACGTAATTGTTGTATTTGCGTAAAAGAACATGAGAGATACCTGCCACCTCCGGCACCAAAGGAGGAACAACAACCAGCTCATGCGGTTTCTTCGGTCTGCAAAACCGTTTATCACCATGTTTCTCCACGTGCTGTTTGGGAACACCCATGGCATTAGGGTCTCCCAGGGCCCCAAGATCCCCTGCGTTTCGTTCATCAACAAACATTTATGAAGACCAACTCGTACACAAAAAACACTAAGGGAAGAATGCACTATTATACCTTTGCCTTGTGGCAACACCGCCTCCATTGCGTCCCGTTCAGGCAACCGAAAGTTGTCACGGATGGTGTAGTTAAACCCTTCCTCACCATCCTCCTCACAAGGCAATACTACAACTTTTCCCTTGAAGTCCGGGCAAAACATTCTCCAAAGTGGAGCATCCTCTGAGAGCACATTTATAAAAACCCAGTGACAAAAACAAGGAAGCAAAAACCCGCACAGGGAAAAAGGACACTTACCACCACTTTTCTCCCACACCACGGGCTTTCTGCTCATCCTCCCTATCATCATCCGCAGCACCCACAATTGCGTATTATCCAGCTTAAACCACCCAATGATCTACAAGTTCGGGAACCAGTCCACCGTATCTGCTCCAGGAACACTTATGTTCTCCGTGATGACCGAGTCCGTCACATTTCTAAACTACAACTTTGCAGTAATAGCAGCAGCTTTAATGTAGAAGAATTTTGTCTTCCACTTCGTCATGCCCTTGGGAGGTACCATCAACTTAGGGGTGCCGTACCGTTGACGGAAGGAGTAAAAACCCATCGACACAGACAACTGGTAGAACCACCAGAAATCTCCTACAGTGGGTTCTATACTAAGAGCACGAAACGTGTACTCAAAGTTTCGAACTCGAATCATCCCAAAAGGATTGAGTTGCGAAATGTGGATTTTATACCACTCCAAGACCTCAGCTACAAACACAGTCAACGGTAAACGGAGATTACAGATGCCGAAAAATTCAGACCACATCGTGACATACCCCGCCGGAGCATCAGCGGCGGTGTCCCCCTCTTGTGGATAGATAGCCCCATACTCCGGCGACATCTAGACAACCCTCATAAGATTATCGAACAACGATTTCGACCATCTAAGCACCAGCAAATTCTCCCCAGGAGCATTACCTTCCTCCTCCTCTGCCGCCACCGGCGACGAGGGTTCAGGGTTTTCACCCGGAGTAGAATGTGGGTTAGATGGTTCAGCCATCACGAAGAAGAAGAAAGAAAATATAAGATGAGTTCAGGAACTTCGAAGAAACCTCACCGGAAAAACAAAGGGTTGATCGGAGAAGACGAAGGTTTTCACTTTCTCTTGCCGGAAAATTTTTTGAACTTTCGAAGAAGTGAGGGGAAACCCCAAATGGTTTCTCCTTTTATACTCATCGCAATTAATGCACTGCAATAACCGAAACGTCATGCAAGAAAGGAACGAATTATGCATCGCCACGTGTACAGTGACGGTTCCGCTGACGCTACCACGCGCGCGTGGCCGTTCACGCGCCTGACAAAAGAGACTTTTGCACTTCTGCTACAGTGCATTGATTACCTTGGGCAGTGCAAACGTCCTTTCGTTTTAGCACATGCCAGGTAAATCCCACTAACTTCTACCAACTCACACGTGTGGTCTACACCGTCTACAAAAAGCGACACGTGAAGACAACTCTCATGTACGCGACATGCGGTTTTTTATGGTTTCTTAAACCATAACCTAGACCGCATGTCGTTTTTTATATACCCCTCAAGAAATAGAAAAATATATATTTACACTATGTAAAGGGGAATAACCAACACCTTCATATATCCACGGCCACACGTGGAATATGCGGAGATGACATACACGAGCCCGCACAGGTGTGTCAGATACTCAGAACCAGCGTTGTTCTTTGGACTGCGAAAACCGCTTCTCAGAAACATGCAAACCGAATTCCCTTAAAGCTTCTTCAAGCTTCAAATCCCTCATGTCCAGTTCACAACCACAAAGGGAACGCAAACAGCTTCTCCATAGGGAAAAGGATAAGTATGATGAGCGACCGCACATCAGCAACCCTGACTCCTGATCCTTCAAGAGCTACATCAAAGCGTAACACTCTTTTAAAGCGAGTCTTATGTTACAAACCGCAGACGCTCATGAGTCGTTGTGGCGAAACGTAACTACGCGAACGGTAGCTACGGAAGAGCCACGACTAAGTGATCACACAGATGAGCAAAGCTACTTCCAGAAAAACTGCTTTCCAACTAAGCCTGAAGGAAAGTGGCTACAGAACGAATGCGGACGAGTTTCACCCAGATTCCTAACTATCTAAGGTGATCTCCTTGAGCAACAAGCCAATCAACAGTGGTAACAAGTCTGCTTATGACTTTGTTTGCCCACCTATGGACCGCATAGAATAAACAATGGTGGGCACTACCAGGCCTATGACCATGTTTCTTTGCCCATAGTTCAAGTGAACGATTCACATTGTTCAACCAAACACGTCCAACAATGACGCAAGTCCCCTACATTGTTCGACCAAACGTGGCCAACAATGTAAGGGAACGAGGTAACCGCAAAGGACATGCGGTTAATTGAGAGCTAAACTGGGAGAACACGAATACCCCACAAAATAGGGATCATCCTTCCATGTCCTATTGATAAACATAAAACGATAGCAAAGCACTTATAGCATTGCATCCGCAACCGCGGAGGTTACAACTAGAGTTACGGCCACTGGCATCTTCAGTCACCGTCTCAAAGGTTGGTTCGGCATACCAACAGGTGGCAACCAACCCTTATGACATCAGAAAAAGGTAGACCATACTACCAGATCAAAATTCTCGGCTGAGAATTCCGCATCAGATGGAACACACTCACTGGTAGGGAAGAGACGTTACACGACTTTACCAGATCCCCAACTTGATTTACTTGAAGCGGGAGCCATCGATCTGGCCTAGAATTTTCTCCAACTTCCAAAGTACCTACTCGACCTTATAGTCCAGTATTCCTCCCGCATGCAACTTGCATGAGGAAATAACACTAGACTGGGGGGACTTGAAGGGGTATGGTCCCAGATCTCGCACCAGCATGGCCACGTGTGACAATTACCCTTATCAAAAAACCCCCACCGGAAAGAACTTATCTGTGTCCATGCGGGGTGCGCGAACACAGCGGTCGAATCCAATCGGTCAAAGGATGAGAAGACTTACCTTGTGTATGAAAATGGGTATACGCATAGCGACGCGGCTTAGCACCGCATCCTATGAACATTTTCGTCACGACAAGGGATCTGGACAATAGCAACAGTCACCACAAGTGGCGATGCGGCCTAGCACCGCATCCCGCACATGTCTTGGCCAGAGCAAGAACGCGGAAACAACAGCAGTTACCGCGAGCAGCGATGCGGCGCGGCACCGCATCCTGCCCACGAGGCAAGTGGGACTGACACCACAGAGCAAGTGGC
This sequence comes from Helianthus tuberosus, assembly GCA_030545235.1. Classification (NCBI taxonomy): domain Eukaryota; kingdom Viridiplantae; phylum Streptophyta; class Magnoliopsida; order Asterales; family Asteraceae; genus Helianthus; species Helianthus tuberosus. Next base: position 26,214 of record JARYGA010029803.1, read on the forward strand.
ACCAATGACAGTCACCTGTCAGCCCATACATAAGCAACAGACTGATACCGCAGTAGGACGTAGCTTCACCTCCACAACCGACAAGCTTGACACACCTGCATAAGGGCGGCACATTGTTAGTCTAGCCACTCAATTACCCTCCTTCACTCCTCGGCTATAAATACCCATCTCAGACCAGGTTTGAGGTATCGCTTATCATCTTCCTCACTACTACTACTATCACAGACTTTGCTTCTCAAGCAAGCTACTGATTCTCACGCCAGAGAGTGGTAACAAGGAGCACCCACCACCCATTCCTCCTTGTTACGAGTCACGGTGTGTTTCCCTTGTGCAGGAGACAGATTAGTGGACGATCCAGCCACTGATCCTCGGAAAGAAGGGATTAACCCTACTTGACAAGACCAGTGAATTAACCTCTTGGTTAACCACTGTTTCATCAAAGTCTTATAACATGTAACCATCATCATCATACACAAAAACATCTACATTTTCAAGTTCATGTGAAACATAAAGGATGATCATTTTGTTTTTCACAAGATTCATCCTCTCACTTGCTAGATCACGTGTTTAATCACAATCTAGCAAGCTTCTTATGATGATTAACATCATAAACACAAGAAATCAACAATCAAGTAAACTACATACCCTTAAAACAACTTGTTCTTCATGTTATTTAGATTTATGTTTATGTTCATCTTCATGTTTCTTTATGATCTTCAAGATTAACAAGTTACATAACACTTTAACCACTAAAATTAGAAGTGAAAACATGATTAAAGGGGCTTATTACTAGCACTATGGCTAGGGAAGAACAAGTATGAAGATTTGGAGTGGTTAATAGCTCCTTGTGAAGCTCCTTCTAATTCCGTTGTTTCCCACCTTCTTAGATAGGCTTGAGACACCTTAGAATCACCTTAGAATACTTGGAAGGTTGCTAGAAAAATTGATAGTGAGTTTAGGGGTGTTGGCTGTAGATTATTGAGAGAGGGAGGGAAGTTTAGGGAGCTTGAACAATGGTGAAATGAGAAGTGTAAGACTTATGGTCCTTTTAACAAGATCTTCCAACATCTTATAACACAAGGTGTATTATGTTCAAGATTCATCCAACATTATCTAATATAATATTAGAAAGAAATCCCCTTTGTGGGCCCCTTTTCTAACCGGTTATGAGGGGGGTCAAGTTGTGTGGTAATGTTAAGTTAAAGAGTTTGGTTAGATTGTAAGGTAGTTAGTTAGGGTTATATGTGTTATGTGTTTATGGGAGGTGTTGTGATGTTTGGTGACCACAACTAGCTTCGTAACACTAAAACAGTGCTTCTAGTGATAATTTGGTGTTTCGGGTAGTGTCCGGTTGTTCGGTTGGTTACTGGTTCATTAAAGTGCTAAATTACGCAGTTTAGTGTGCTTTATGTAGGCTTTTATAACAGTTTTGATTCCTGACACTTAGGAAGGTATTCTGGACCATTAAACCATAATTTCGCATTATATTTTGTTGTTAAAAAGCTAAAAATTGCTTAATTTTGGTGTTTTATGCAGAATTCTACAGTTTTAGTGTGTTTCTGGCACTTTCCGGCACCTAAATCATCACTAGGAAGGCAGTTTTGTAATCCCTACTTTCCTACACACTATTCTAGTCTAACACTTGGTTCTGGGGCTCATTCTGTGTCTTAACATCATGTCTATCTGAGTACTGAACTCCCGTCAGTACTTCTAGTTTGTCTGATAATTGTGCTAACTTTGTTCTGTGCACTTATTGAACCATATTGTATTGCATGTAATATTGGTGAACAGTCTTGCAACTTGAAATGCCTTTGTATGCATATGACAATAATCAGAAATTCATTCGTCTTGTTAATTCAATCATGCACAGTCATTAAAGCACATATTATTGTTTATTATTGTACAGAATACCTGGAAAAGTGCTAGTTGTCACATAAAAGACGTGGGTTAAATCTTTTTGAGAACCAATTTAGATATTATTGAGAAAACGTAATAAACCATTTTCTTTGGCATGTTATTTGAAAACATTGTAAATGTAAAAACTTGTGTAACTGTCATTACCCATGTAAGACAAGACAACATGCCCGTATGAGCCTATAACCAACCTCAAGCTAGTGGGTGCCTCGCCATATCGTGTACTCAAGACGATAGACTAGCAGTCGGGTATAGTTCTGAAATGTAGTGAGGAATTCACTGTACAGTTGTGTAGTTTTTCCTATAACCAACCTCAAGCTAGTGGGTGCCTCGCCATATCGTGTACTCAAGATGATAGACTAGCAGTCGAGTATAGTTCTGAAATGTAGTGAGGAATTAACTGTACAGTTGTGTAGTTTTTGCCAAGGACTCTACGACCCTTATTGTTGAGTAGAGGACAAGCCAGTCCCTATGTTTGTATGTAGGACAACCTAGTCCCTAAGTTCGTGTGTAGGGCAATTCAGTCCCCATATTTGTATGTAGGACAACCCAGTCCCTATGTTCGTATGTAGGACAACCCAGTCCCTATGTTTGTGTGTAGGACAATCCAGTCCCTAATTGTAACTAGGACAATCTCGTCACTAGTCTGTAACTCATGCATGATTCGAAAAACGCGTATGTTTTTGTAAAACCGGTGTGTTTTGGCATAAAGCTTTCTTTAGAAATATGTAACTTTCCTTCATCGAAGTCTTGTATGCATTTGCAAAACTTGCATGTCTCCCCCCCTCCCCCAAAAAAAAAAGATTTGTAAAACTATAAAAAGTGGGGGGTTACGAACTCACCTCGATATACTTGTGCAAGAACTGACTTTGAATCATCAGCTCGCTACGTGTATGCTAATACTAAGGCATCCCTAGTAAATAGCAAAATGATAAGTTTCTATAGGAGGGGTACGGTTATAATTTTTGTCACGAGCTCTACCGAATCTGTACTCAAATGACTCTATGGACGCGTTTTAACTTGATTTGAAAAACTAACTATATGATTGTTTAATCCCATTTATATTCGTGATAAATACTAAGTATTGGGAACAACTTAGCTTCTCTGAGATTAGGGATATATATTTATATATATATAAATATATTTATAAAATCATGTTAGTCGTCTTGGATAGTAGTACACGTACGTTAATAAGTGTTTGTCTAAAAGTAATACACGCTGTAAACTTGGATAATATATTCGTATGGTTTTCCGAGGAATCGTCATATACGTTAACGATTAATAATCCGAACCGTCGTAATTCTCGTATAATATATATATAGGGTTAGGCTCATTTCAGAACTCTGAACATTACAGAACTTTCAGAACCGCTAATGAACAATTATTTTATTAGTATATTTTTATATTTAACATTATTTAAGGATATATTATATGTATTTTTATGATTACATATATAAAAAACCAAATTATTTATGTGTAATAACTAATTTACATATGTGTAAAGGAACTGGTTTACATATGTGTAAATGAACCAATTTACATATACGTATTTATAAAATTACATATGAAAAAATGATAAAACTACTCTTAACACACACGAAATCATAATAAATGATAAAAATACCCTTAAACAATGTTAAATATAAATATATGTTAGTAGAATGATTGTTTATAAGGAGTTTTGTAATATCTGTAATTATTTAGAGTTCTGAAGTGATCCTTACCCTATGTATGTAAAAATATAAAACGTCGTGTAGTCAAAAGATAAGTCTCGCGTCTCGTGTATAATTACTAAAATAAATATATAATTGTACGCATGTTAGACTTGATTTTCGTTTGTTTGTTACCGAAGTAACTCAGACAATATTATCTGTATGTCACACCATGATTTCCCGGTGGGCCCGGACTTGGGGTTTATGCGTGACGATTGATATCAGCAATCACATAGGACAACAAAAGATGGCATTTATTATTAAATTATTACAAAGTACAAATAGGGTCCGAAAGTTCAAAATAATAATACCGACGGATTCGGACTAAAAGATCCACAGGCGGATCGAATGTAACAAAAAGGAAACTTGAGACCAATAGGTCTTTCGTGGAGTCGCAAATTCCATATCGCCTAGACCGAGCAACTCCAGCCTATTACGTATTTGCTATTTAACCTGCGCTTAGTCTTTTGAAAATACGTCAGTTTTCACTGGTAAACACAATTAACCGACACATTTTGAAAATATTTTCAAAATCATTTTTATACCATTTGGTATATTATTTTATAAATAACTTGGGACAAGGTAATGTTTTTTGTTACCGGTTTTACATGCTTATCAATACATATGAGGGCTGAAGATAAAAATCGATACATAATTAGCTGACACGCCACATTTTCAATAATATATATATATATATATATATATATATATATATATATATATATAATGGCATTAGCATGTGTCAGGTGTATGCCTACACCCCGCACTTAGGTCATGGCCACTTGCAATTAAATGAGTTGTGGATATCCAGGAGATGGTCGTATTGACCCCCAATGTTTAAGTTATCAAGCAAAACAGATTAAAACGGGTTATTTAAATTTAGGACATCATTCGTCAATGATTTAATACCCGACCAAGCAGCTAGTGCCGTATCCCAAACCCATATAGGGAAAATAGGCTAAGAGTATTTACCTGCGCTTATCTTTACAAATCAAAGATGCTTAAGCACAACCATAATCAAAACAACCTAAACACAGGCGCAATTACTGGAGGCTCCTAGTCTGGAATGAACTGAACTACGATCCGTTAGAATGTTAACGTGTCTTATGCAAGTCATTTGACTTTGATCGGTTAACTATAATAAATGTGTACGGTTCGGTAGATTAAGTGGAGACCAGATAAAATGTGGTTTATACCCTTCTGAGTATGAGGACTTGAATAATATGGGTCAAACAACCAAACATTCTGATTATAACTGATTTAGAAAGGTTTTGACCTGATTCAGCTAACTTATATATATTATGCTATATAAGTCAACCGTACACGCATATGCAGCACCGGGTGGTCGAATGGGTCTATGACAAGTCCAATATGCCAAGAAGGTGTAACCCTTAGGGGTTATTCCCTACAAATGATATGATCTGAAGTTATAACCCTTAGGGGTTATTCCCTACAATAATATGATCATATTGCAAGCGTTAATCAGTATTTAAACTATCTCAAACAGGTCAGAATCGAAAGTTAAAGCAGAAGTCAAACTATTTGACTTTCGGTTGCGAACCGAGCTCTAAGCAGGAAATGACGAGTTGGACATGATCTAACATGTCCTAATATGTGATATAAATTGTTATAATGTCAAAAATTAAGGTTTCGATATTTATAAGTTCATTTAACGTTAATTACGAAAATCTACGTTTTTGGCTTTTATTTAATAAAACTTTAACCCGTCATTTCACCAACTTAACGTGATCTCCAGAAGGTACCCTCATAGGGGTTAACACCTTCCTTATTACAATCACGTAGCCATGCTCGATTCGAACTTTGGCTTGACCAAAATGGTCATAACCGAAAGTCAAAGCAAAAGTCAATTTGCTTGACTTTCGGCTAATAACTAGCCTATAAATGAAAAAGAACCGAAGGAGAACACTTATAAGCATTCACGAAAAAGTTTAAACTCCAGAGATGGAGGCCTTTAAGATCTTATAGATATTATAAGATCATTTTACTAAAACTCTTTTCAAAATCAATAAATCATTTTACTAAAAACACTTTTCAATGATCACTAAGTTCATTATGCTAAATTTATTTTTAAGAATCAACGTTTTTTCATGAGAACCTCCAAATTTAAAATTTCTTATTTTAATGCAAGATCCTTTAAAATAATGCAACCTTACTATTTTCAAAAACCTTTTCATACACCACTCAATATGTCATTTAAATTCAAAACACGTGGGAAAGAAAACTTTATAGGAACCGACAATTTTCAACTTACGTAAATTCTTTTAAAACAAGAGTAGCATTTCCGTTTTTTTTACAAAGTACATCTCATATAATCAATAGATGTTTTACATACTTTTGACATTCACAAACTAGATTCTACATTCCAAGTCAAACTCAATCTATTTTGATTCGATAAACTCAACGTTTTGCTCAAACAACTATACACGCATATCATCGTACATGTTTTAGTCAATATCTCACGACAACTTCACTTATATCATTCGTTTTACATACCCAAAAATTCTTGATCATTATATAAGCTTAAATTCGTTGTATTCAATTCATACCATACACGCAATCGTCGTCATTTATACCTACTTATATTCATACTTATGCACATAGTCATATTCATATTCATATTCATATTCATATTCATACTCATACGTTTTATTTTCATACTTATACTCATATGCATACTCATACTTATACTTATATTTATACTCACATTCATGCTCATACTTATACTCAAATTTATACATTTGTACCTATACGTGAGCATAACCCGAGGGGTTCGCTCACGTTGGTCTCATACTTATTTGAACGTAAACATGCTTATATACTACATTCTTATACGCACACATTCTTATTTTCGAATTTAGGTATACCCTGATTAATACACAACTAGTACAAACTATGCGAATCATGCGACGATCATATAATCACAGGTGCACACGGGATTATAGTGATAAGTGCATCAGAATCATAGGGTGTACTACTGTGTACGGTAAGACACGGAACGTAACATGACACCGAATAACGAAACAGACGTAACATGGTCAAAACATGGTGGATACGCCACTGGTACTTCCTATATATAAGTGTTTTGATCATGTTACCAAACTTTCCTAAAGCATGCCATGAGAAATTCGGTGTTTTGCAGACATATTTAGACCCGATACAAACTTTAACAACTCACAAACACATTGCTAAATGCGCGATATCCGATTATCCACGACGAGACCCCATTCTTAACACATCGCTTTCAATACACATACCATTCTTATACTCGCATTCGTTTATTAGGTCAATCGTTCACTTTTATACCTCCATATTATTCCCCACTATTCTCTGCCTTTTGTACAAACCTCATTTGCAATCAATTGGTTTAAACATTCAAACCCTAAAATGCTTTCTTACTTTTAAAACTATTTTCCATTCTTTATTTATGCACAAACATACTTAGTTGGTTGTTACCTCTAAGGCCATTTTTTTAAAATACCTAACTTCCTCGTTTTCCATCGATAAAGAATTCTCTAGAAAACTGAGATTTGTCAATGCTCTTTAAAACCAACGAAACTTTTTTCTTACAACCAACAGTGCGACCACACCTTTCATCAAAATACATATCATTTTATACGAAAGCTTCCTTCTTAGGTAACACATTTTAAAATACCTCATCAATGAGTTATTCAAACTTGTTTAAACTCGCTTGTCTATACACACACATGCACGTTTCACTTATGCTCAATGCCTCGAATCATTTTAAACAAACGAACCCTTTTTACAAACCTATCTTTTCGTTCCTCGAAACTTCATACTTTTCAACACATTTCAAAACTTCCAAGTCTCGATTTTAGACAATCATTCTTTTAGCCAAAATGCTTTTTCTCCAAGGTCTTCCTCTTGAATAAATTTCGGGACGGAAATTCCTAAAGTAGGGGAGACTGTAATGCCTCGTATTTTCGTATTTCTATTTTAAAAATGTTCGTATTCGTATTCTAATTTTAGAAACCTTACATTCGTTTTTTTTTCAATCTCACAATTCGAGGCGTTAATCATAATAAAATTCATATTTTATACATATTTGTTATTCACACAACTGATCATTTAAATACATATTTATACGCTAACCAACACTATTTACACGTATAAATACTTATACACACATCCTCAATACTTAAGTTATATTTTATACTTTTACTAGGCTATCACCCGGGAACATCCCGGGTTAGGAAAATTTAGTTTTCAATAATAAAAGGTACATAAACAACATTTTGAAACTCATTAGTATCTTCTTTCCCTTCCACAATAATTTATTTGTTCCGTTTCATCAGTATACTAACTTTGTCTCCCCTTTACGATCGGTGCCTTGCGCCACCATACACCATCAAACGACTGTTTGTTTGTGTGATAAGTACCTCATTTTTAGCAGTATTAGAAACGGGTTTAAATGATCAGATGGTCAATTAAATTGGACCCATGGTTTAGCGGGAAACAAAGGCCAAGAACACATAGAAAAACGACACGAACGTGTCATCTCATATATTTGTTCTAAACTAAATTTATATATTTAAGGTTGCTCATAAAATTTTTAAAGGCATGGAGTAATTTGCACATTAGAAGTATAATATACTTGCCTGTCACATTCGTAATCCAATTTGCACATGGCTTTTTTTTTTTCAAAATGCAACCATCAACATGTATCGACTCCGGGAACGCTACCTTGGAGGAAGTCAAAAGGCCTGTAGTTGTTGTGGGTTTGCTATTCATCATTGGTTGAAACACTTGCAAAAACTCCTCTATGATCGACGCTTGGCCCTCCACAAACCTATACGTTTACTTCCTACTCACCAAGCCGCCCAGGTAAATTTGACCTGAAAGACCCATGCATCAGTCTTAAACATCTAACATCTAGTTTTTTTTGCTCCAAAATAGGTCAACATAAGAGGTTTTTTTAGGTGTATTTTTATGAACATTTAGTTTGTAAAATGTAAGTATAAAATTTGTTTGTTCAGTAATAACTAAAATTTTTGAATAAAATTTTGGGAGGTTTTATATGGTAAAACATCACTTTAGGTGTCTTTTCATATGTTCGACCCAATTCCTCATTAGCAAGTTTATTTTCAACTTTTTTTGTTCAAACACACTATACGAAAAACCAATTAAGTTAGACGATGACCCTTATGGGGGAGGCCAAAAAGGATCTTATTCTTCGTTCTCAAGCACTTCGTCAAGCAAGATATGATCTTAGCGAGTTTTGTTTTGCATCATCTGAAACAATGTTGGTGATATTCTGGATTTCTCAAGCAATGATGATGTTCTTCTTTGTAGCTTCTGGTGCTGCTCCACATGCTTCGTTTGGTAAAATCATTTCCAAAAATAACCTAAAGTCAAATTAATGAAGAATAAATCGAATTCAGTTATCATGCCTTCAATAACAACTCAAAAAACGTAAATACAGAAGTTCTAGTATAAGAATCTGAATTGTTTGATGAAATAAGAATCTGAGTGTCATTGTTGTTAAACATTTTGTTTATGTATTTAAATCTCAAAAGTATCCTTTTTCCCTTCTCCGCCACAAATTTTTAGTTCAGTTTCATAAGTATCCCAACTTTGCCTCCATATGTATTCAAAGTTTCCATGTAAAGCTAATTTCCTTTTAATTCATAATGAGATCTCTGTATAAGAATGTTTTAGAAACCCATACGCCTAAGAAGACACGGCATGGTGGATGAATAGCCAAAGGGGCCTATTGCCCATAAATTTTTACTACATAACCCGGGAACCTCCCGGGCAAGAAAAATTAATGCATATTAATCGAATTATGTCGTCAAATAAAATAAAAATACATGTTTTGACCCGACTCATACCTATTCCCAACCTTGCCACACCCAACCGTTTTAACCCATGCCCGACCTTTTTTGACCATTACCCATACAATACCTGCTAGTTAATATGAATTCCTTAAAAACCTTCCGGGCATGAAAAATTACGTTAAATTCAAGCAAGATGTGATTTAAAGCCTATGCATAGACCCACATGAAAATTGTAATATTAGTGGTAAAATTAAACATCTATACAGTCGAGTTTTTAGAACGGCAATTTACTAATGAACTGGGCAAAATTAGCCCTCTAGGAAAGGAAGGACTTAATACAACGGAAACAAAGTAAAAAAAAGGTAAAACAACATAGAGGAAAAAAACAGCTTAAGCTTTTGGGTCCTGGACGCTTCCAAAATAAATAGAATTTAAATGTTAAAAATAATACATGACAATTATGCGCGTGGTCTGCGCGGCGCAGACAGAAGAACCTGCGCAGAGCTTTTCAGAAAAAACAAACACGAGCTTAGAAATTTGGAATAAAATTAGATTATTATTTTAGATTTTATTTAAACTTGAAGGTAGAATTGAATAGTAAAAAAATAATAATAATAACTTTGTTTCCTTAATACATACATTTATGTATAAGTTTAGCATTTTATTAATGTTTAAACTAAAAATTTATATTCATTGCAAACTATTTTTGCATTTTCTAAGTTCTATAGTAAATTATGTTGTTATTTGGAATCAAATCCCTTGCCCAAACCCAAATCTTAGTTGTAAGTTGCCATTACTTCGTGGATTTGATTTTTAATAACTTTAGATTATTATTATTGATGTTGCATGTATTTATGAAATGCTTTTACCATGTAGTATGTGTAGGCCACAATGAAAAGGTCGAATTCGAATAATCAGGTCGATTTGGTTCATAAGTTTTAGATTCAAATTCGATTTGAGAATCAAATTTTCAACTTAGTTTGGATAAATGTCCCTGTTCGAATATTTGAAATCCGAATTGGAATTAGGTTTGAGTTGATATAACATCATGGGTTTGATTGAGATCTTAAGATAGTTCAAATGATACAAATATATATCTTAGAAACTGAAATCCAATATGATTTTACATTTTTTAAAGAATTTATTTTCATCCATCTGCACAACTGTCACCAAACGCTTCTAGCCGCGAGACACCTGACGAAATTGTGTTGCACATCCTCATTACTCAGCCCACGCCTGTTGCAAATTGTGTGTTATTTAAAGCCAACCCAGGTCGCAGCAGGTCCACTTTGGTTGCAATACCTCCCGAAAGGGACCTCTAAATCAAGAAATTATATTTATCAATTACCCAATTGTTGCATTTGAATCCCACTTGCTTGTTATTATGGTCTCAGGCCCCAGCAATCAATCTTTATCGAAAGTTTTTTGCTGAGAAATCTGCACCAAACTCATTACTCCAAACCCATCTATCTTCCACACTTTAATTTGGATCATTAGTCATAAAACTCATTAATCTCCGTAGCTGCTCCCACTCGAACACGGTCGTCAGGTCCCGCACCCACTCCCAGCTCCACTGCAACACGGACCCTGTCACTTAATAGCAGCCTTCTACTTGAACCCTCTTATCATTAGGAAGCTTGTACACCTCTGGGAATATGTTTTTAAATGCTTCGTTGCCCAACCACTTATCAGACCAAAACCTCACTTTGTTTTGCCATTCCCAACTTCAACCTTCAAACTGTCCACTATAGAGACACCACCCATAGTCTTTCCAAACCGCCGATACCTTCCCATCCATCCAACTGATAACAAACCCAATTACCGAATACCAATGACCCGACTACACTAGACCCATATAATCCGAACACCGATCAACAGAAAGCTACATGAACATTAACACCATAATTTTTACAATTAAATGCTTAACAAACACACACAATAAAAAACTTTCAATTGTAGATGCCCTAACAAAGTGATGTGTGTAAAATAAAACATATAAATTACATCAATTGAGGCATAAAACTAACCTTTTTTTAGTACTAATGTTGGAAAAAGTGTGCTTTTGTCTTCCTTTTGTATTTTCAGGACCAAATGAGCTTAATTGAACAAAAGGAACAAATATGCAGCCAAATCTAACGTAAATACAAGAAAAGGAATAAACATGGCATGCCCGACCCCTCAACAACATATTCCCAAGCAAAAACAAAAGAATAGAAGGCTGACCACGGCCCCGTGCCCAGAGGATATGGGGGCATGGCCAGTTGTCTGCAGAAAGGACAAAGCTATAGAAGCTTATATTCCCGACACGGGGGCGTGCCCAACTCAACACGGGCCGTGGTCAACGCTAAGATTCACAGAATCCAAGCAAATCTTGATAGTACAGATACGCTTTTGCACACGGGGCCGTGCCCAACGGACACAAGGGCGTGTGGAGCTAATGCAGACAAATTGCAATTAATGATGAAAGAGAAAGAGGATGGACACGGGGCCGTGCCCAATGGATAGGGGGTCGTGTCCGGGCTTCTGTGCAGGCTATAAATAGAGGTGCTTGGTTCATTTCAAAGGCATCCTCGGCAAACCACCTCTCTCCCACTTCACCACACTCCACCACCACTATAACCCACATCCACCACCATCATCCATCTTAGAGAGTGTGTAGTAGTGTCGGGATCCAAGATTGATAGTAAGAGTTCTTGACAATCAAAGGCAATGTTTGCCTAAGTCTCTTACATCACTTGGTGAAGACAAGTATTTAGTGTAATACTTTTGATTTTTAATCTTTTCATACTTTTTATTTGGTTTTGTATTAATGACTTTAATAACTAGTTTCTTATGTTGAAGGTGAAACTTCCTTATCATTTGTCTGTTGTGTCTTGGCATTATTTTACTATCTATATAAAATAAAAGATTTTCACCATTCATATCTCTATGGTCTATATAGAGATATGTTGGCTACCTAGTCGGGGGTTAAGGGAATGGTTTGGTAAGGTTCTTGCGTTGTTTAGTGTATAGATCCTGCAAGGACCTGGGTCAAGCTTACTGGGACCTCCTTCAATACCCACTGGTATTGGATGGCGAGGGTGCGAATGGCTTGATCCCCTCATAAGTAAACTACTATTAATGCATTAACCCGGCTACTTGGGATTGTATCCTTGCTGACTCAAACCAATTAGCCGAGGGTAACGTCACCTTCAAAAGAGGGGCCTACCACATTATGCATTAATAAATTAATAATTATCTTTCAATATTCCAACCCTTTAGGATTGTATCCTTGCTGACTCAAACTACTGGGTTGAGGGTAACGTCACCTTCAAAAGAGGGGCCTACTACTGTAACTAAGATAATCTCTTAAAAAGTGCAAAAGTGCGGAAATCATCAAAGGTTACACTAAAGGCGAGTCGGATCCAAGTGATTCATCTTGTCTATCTATTTTTATTTTATTTTTATTTTTCAGCATTTTTTATTTTGATGTTTAAAACCTTTTTCTAAATTTTTGATTTGATTAGACGTTGAGGATAAACCGGTACTAAAAGCTCTTGTGTCCTTGGACGACCTCGGTATCTTACCAACGCTATACTACGCTCACGATGGGTGCACTTGCCCATATGTGTGTTTAGTGTTAGTAGAATATCGTGTTTTATAAATTTAAAACTTGACTAAAGTTTTAAAAAGGGCTTAAAATATAACTAAAAACCTATCACGCACTGCACACATCAAGTTTTTGGCGTCGTTGTCGGGGATACGAGGATTTTAAGAAAGCTTAAAATCGACGGCCTAGTCAGTTTTTCAAAACTTTTTAATCGCATGCACATTTTCTGCATTTTAGTTAGTTTTTGCATTACAGTAGACTGAACACGGGGCCGTGTTCACTGAACACGCCCCCGTGCTGCATAATTTTTCACAACCTCCCAGATACAGAGTCTGAACACGGGGTCGTGCTCACTGAACACGCCCCCGTGCTGCACAAAACTAGTCACTTTTATTAAAACGCCCAGATACAGAACCTGAACACGGGGTCATGCTCACTAAACACGGGGCCGTGTCCAGCCTCTGTTCCCGTTTTTGTTTTTGTTTTCTGGTCCCGAGACTCTGTTGTGGTCTGCTGAGTGATTCTTATGGATCGATACTCAGGAGATTACAACTACCACTATGAGGAGGATGATTATAGGGAAGACTATTGCACCATTTGTGGTAATCGTCATTTGGTACAATATTGTGACCTCTTTGAACCATCCACCTCATATAACTACTATGAGGAGCCCAGGTACGAGCCATCAAGTTCATAATCACCCTATAAAGACCCAAGGTAGGAACCTTCTCCCTCATACTCATATTTTGATGAACTAAGGTATGAGCCTTCATACTTATACTTTGAGGAACCAAGATATGAGCCTCAACCTTCATATACTTACTATGAGGAACTATGGCGTGACAACCCACCTCATATGAGTATTATGAAGAACAAAGTTACGACCCTTATCCATCATATACTTACAATGAGGAGCAATGGTGTGAACCATCTACCTCATATGAGTATCATGAGGAGCCAAGGATCGAACTTCCGAATTCAAACTTTGAGGATCCTTATTCTATCACACCCATAGCCGATAAAATAATAGAACACCTTAAAACTATCGAGCGCTGTATAAAAGAAGCCCACGCAAGGGAAGAGGAATCCCGCGCAAGGGAAGAATTAACTTGTAATAAAGAAGAGATAGTTGAAGAGATAAAAATGGAAGAAAAAGTAAGTGAAAAGCCGACACATGAGTTAAAAAACGAAAAAAGGTGAGTCCGACAACGTTAAAATTCAAGAAGAGTCTAATTTTAAAGAAATTAACCTCTTGTCACCTTCTTTCGAAAATCATTGTTTAGTACCCACTCATACAAAGTTTTTAAAAGAGTTAAACACTAACACTAAAATTGACGAAACGGTAAGCATTAAGTTAACAAATGATCAAACTACGCTAATAAAAGAAGATCCATTTGAAATTAACATTACATCGGTTCCATGTTTTTTTCAAAATTTCTTTATTAGTAATATCACCATTGATAAAGATCTTTGTGTTAATATAATGCCAAACTACATTTTCGAAAAATTAAGTATTGGTGATTTTTCTCCGCTTCAAATACCCATTTTTCTATCTAATCGGAAAACAATAAAATCAATTGGGGTAGTTGAGGATGTGTTGGTCCAAACCAATTAAATGGTAATCCCAACCGACTTCGTCATCCTTGATGACGCTCCACTAGTGTTGGGACGACCTTTTATAAAGACCCACGAAGCTTTGAAAAATCGGAAGTACAACAATCTACCTATTCAATTAGGGGCATTAAAAAAAATGTCGATCTTGAGCATTCAATGAAATATCCATTCGGCAATAATGAACCCCTAATTGAAGATGAAGATGAACTACCCGATATAAGAGAAGAAATCGACCACTTTGTTGAAGAAGAGGTCGCCATAGAACAAACCTTCTTGGTTCTTGATCAAAACGAGCAACCAAATAAGGCGTCTCCTAAAGACCCACCTCTTGAGCTCAAAGAACTTCCAAAAGGTTTGGAATATGCTTTTCTCGACAAAGATGGTAAATTACCTGTAATTATTTCATCAAAATTAACTAGTATAGAAAAAGAAAAATTAATCACACTTTTGAAAAAACATAAAAACGCGATCGCTTGGAAGCTTGTAGATATTAAAGGAATAAGTCCTTCCATGTGCACGCACAAAATTTTAATGAATGATGACTATAAATCGGTAATACAACCACAACGTAGAGTAAATCCAAGAGTCCAAGAAGTGGTTAAAAATGAAGTCATCAAATTACTTGACGTCGGACTCATTTACCCAATCTCTGATAGTCCTTGGGTAAGTCCCGTCCAATTAGTTCCTAAGAAAGGAGGTATGACGGTGGTAACTAACGAGAAAAACGAATTAATACCAACAAGAACCGTCATAGGATGGAGAGTATGTATAGATTATCGTCGATTAAATGAAGCAACAAGGAAAGATCACTTTCCTTTACCTCTTATTGATCAAATGTTAGAAAGATTATCCGGTCACAAATTTTATTGTTTCTTAGATGGTTTTTCAGGTTACTTTCAAATACCGATAGCACTCGAAGACCAAGAAAAGACAACATTCACATGTCCCTACATAACTTTTGCTTATCGACGCATGCCTTTTTCTCTATGTAATGCCCCCGCAACTTTTCAACGTTGCATGGTGGCCATCTTCCATGATATGATAGCAAAGACAATGGAAGTCTTCATGGACCACTTTTCTATCTTTGGAGATTCATACGACCAATGCCTCGATAACCTTGAACGGATGCTATCCAGATGTGAGGAAACTAACCTTGCCCTTAACTGGGAAAAATGCCATTTCATGGTAACGGAGGAAATAGTACTCGGTCACAAAATCTCAAGCGAAGGAATGGAGGTTGATCGAGCAAAAATAGACACTATTTCTCTATTACCACCCCCATCCTCCGTTAGAGCTATCAGGAGTTTCCTTGGGTATGCTGGATTTTATAGACGATTTATCAAAGACTTTTCAAAAATCTCAAGACCTCTAACAAAATTACTTGAAAAAGATGCCCCTTTCATCTTTGATAAGGATTGCAACCAAGCATTTCTAACACTAAAAGAAATGTCAGTCAATGCACCTATCATGATAGCGCCTGGTTGGAAATTACCTTTCGAAATCATGTGTGATGCAAGTGACTTTGCAGTTCGAGCCGTCTTAGGACAACGAAAAGATAAGCATTTTCACCCAATATATTACGCTAGTAAAACACTTAATGATGCACAAGAAAATTACACAACAACAGAAAAAGAATTACTAGCTGGAGTATTTGTTTTTGATAAATTTCGTTCTTATCTTGTTCTTTCTAAAACGATAGTTTATACAGACCATGCAGCCATTCGATATGTCTTTAAGAAACAGGATGCTAAACCGCGTTTAATTCGGTGGATTCTACGCCTCCAAGAATTTGACATTGAAATAAAAGACAAAAGAGAAGCAGAGAACACCGCTGCAGATCATCTTTCCCGCTTGGAAGATCCAGCTTTGGAGGCAACTAGGGACGAGCTAATCAATGAAAAATTCCCAATGGAGACCCTAGAAATGGTGGAATACCAAGAAGAGCCATGGTACGCCGACTATGCTAACTACTTAGCTAGCGGTATAGTCACAAAAGGATGGCCACATCATCAAAGAAAAAAATTCTTTGCTGATGTAAAGCATTATTTTTGGGAAGATCCTTATCTTTTCAAAATGTGTACCGACCAACTTATCCGTTGATGCGTACATGGTATTGAAGCAAGAAGAATTCTCCGCCATTGTCATGAAGGTCCATACGGAGGACATCATGGTGCCGCTAGTACCGCATGAAAGGTATTTGATGTAGGATTTTATTGGCCAACCATTTACAAAGACGCCCAAAGTCTTATCAAGACATGTGACGCTTGCCAAAGATCAGGTAATATTTCTTCCAAAAACGAAATGCCACAAAATGGCATTCTTGTTTGTGAAATTTTTGATGTGTGGGGACTCGACTTTATGGGACCCTTCCCACCGTCAAAAGGAAACAAATATATACTTGTGGCAGTGGATTACTTGTCTAAATGGGCCGAGGCCAAAGCACTTCCAACAAACGATGGAAGAGTTGTGGTAAGATTCCTGAAACGATTATTTTCTCGTTTTGGAACTCCAAAAGCATTAATAAGTGATAGAGGTACCCATTTTTGTAACCATCAACTTGAAAAAAATTTAACAAGGTAGGGGGTCTATCACCGGGTCACAACAATATATCACCCTCAAACAAACGGACAAGCCAAAGTGACTAATCGAGGTTTAAAAAGAATACTTGAAAAAACCGTAGGGTTAAATAAAAAAGAATGGGCTGATAAATTAGATGATGCTTTATGGGCTTTTCGAACTGCGTATAAAACAACAATAGGTACAACCCCATATAAGCTTGTCTATGGAAAAAGTTGTCATTTACCGGTATAAATAGCACACAAAGCCTATTGGGCAATTTTAAACGTAAACTTAGACTTAGAAATTGCCAGTAAAAATCGGTTTTGTCAATTAAATGAATTAGACGAGTTAAGGAATCGCGCATACTCTAACTCCGAAATTTATAAGGAAAGAATGAAAAATATGCATGATAAACACATTAAACCTAATGAATTTCGGGTAGGAGATCAAGTTCTATTGTTTAATTCACGACTTCGATTATTTCCTGGTAAATTAAAGTCTAGGTGGTCGGGACCTTTTTCCATCACCCACATTTTCCCACACGGTGCAATTGAAATTAAATCTCGGAATGGAATCCCATTCAAAGTCAATGGCCAAAGGCTAAAGCTTTATCAAGGATTTATTGAGGATGAAGAGGAGGAAATCTCGCTTCAAGCGGTCAAAGATTAAACAAAGGTTGAGCATCAACATCATATCTTGTAAGTAACGAACGTCGGGAAAGCCTCTAAATCGGTAAGATTTCTAAAACCAAGTTTCGGGAAACAGGGAATTCACACGTGCACTTAATATATATATATATATATATATATATATATATATATATATATAATTTTGCCCGCCCACGGGGCCGTGTTCGAGCAACTGTCGGGGATAAAACCCCTTTTTCCTTCATTTATTCATTTCAACACGCCCCGTTTCCCCAAGAACTCTCTGGTTCCGATGAAATTTTCTGCAGATTTTAATGTTCCTTCGACTTCTAACAATGTCAAGGTATGAATCTATCATCATAGTTAGTTAGTTTAATCACTTGCATGTAGTTTAACATCAAAAATTTGGGAAAAAATCTAGGGTTCTTCGACTTGAACCGAATCAAACCTTAAATTTTTGCTTAGATCTGTTAGTATTAGTATAGATGCATGTTATAGGAAGTAAATCAACTTGAATTGTTTGTAGAATTGCCTGATTTCTCACAAAAACCTCAAACCCTTGTTTTTGAACCGAAAAATATGAAATTAAAGGGGTAAACGGTTTGTTCTGGGAAAGACGGCACTTGGGGTTTCATTTTCGGGGAAAACCGCCCCTACTCAACCAAAAATTTTCAAGTTTTCAGGACCAGGTCGAAAAATGAGGTTTTTGGGAAGCAGACGCCTGAGCACGGGGGCGTGTCCAGCTGAATTCTGGCGAACATGGGGCGTGTCCACTGAACACGGGGCCGTGTTCAGCTGACTGTTTAAAGTTTTCTTTGAAAATTTTACTGTTTCGTGCTAATTGTTTGGTGTTTTCTTTCAGATGGCCCAGAAATTTACCAGGTTCAACGCGAATGAGTGGGCTGCTCAAGCGCGGTTTGAGGTTCTCAAGACAAGGCCCGAAGAAAATCCCCGACAAGTTTGCTTGGATACTCTAGAAGTAGTAGGCCAAATCGACCGCTTCAACAACCTTGTTATTGGTCCACTACGAGCAGCTCTTTGCACTCGGCTGCACTCCGTGCACTAGTATAACATGGAATTTTATAGCACGTTTGCCTTCAAGGCAAAAGCGGAGCCGTTTGAAAATAAGGGGGGTAGAATTCCGTTGTGCAGGGGTTATGTACTCAATTTCAATTGCACAATTTGGGGCAATCATCGGGTTGTATTCGGAAGAGGATGCTGGAGAGGAAGAGAACACTGGTGGTCTCCGCGAACTTCCACAAGATCAACGCCAAGCTGCATGGGCTCAGATTGGGGAGGGACACTATAAACCGAGCCAGAACAAGAGCACACAGTTGAGGGACCCTCTCTACCGCTACATCCACAGGGTCCTCAGCTACTCCCTTTGCCAGAGACATGACAATGGTGGTCTTGTAGGGTTGCGTGATCTGATAGTCCTCCATTGCATTCACAACCGTATCAACCTAGATGTTCCATACCTGCTACTTCGCAACATGCACTTGAACCAACTTGCCACTCCCCCGACCCCTATCCTTTTTGGAGGGTGGATCTACCGCCTCTTCAAACATTTTGTGCATAGGATGCCGAGGTCCTTCCAGAAGGGCCCATGGTCGGGAAAATGGACCTTGTCATATGTCGCTCCATGAACCTAATCAACGAAGCAAATGACGGGACGGTCAGGTTTCAAACAGTTCAAGGGCATGTGTGGAACCCTCAAGAAGCTCTCGTCCTTCTCGCTCCACAAATCCGTCCTCCTCCACGGTACCAGTA
This sequence comes from Helianthus tuberosus, assembly GCA_030545235.1. NCBI lineage: Eukaryota > Viridiplantae > Streptophyta > Magnoliopsida > Asterales > Asteraceae > Helianthus > Helianthus tuberosus. The sequence goes on from JARYGA010029803.1 coordinate 45,835, forward strand.
TCAGCACCATGGTGATCCGGGTAAATCCTCCTCTCAAGGAGGTGGTTTTCCTAACTTCCAAAGTTTACATGATTTTTTGCAGGAAAATCTCATGTGCACCCGGAACACCTACAATATGGCAAGCAACACGTATACCTGGGCCGAAGTTATAGAAAGAAACATCTCCGACATGCAGGACGACATCAGCAACATCCGAGAGTACATGGCGGGCCAAGGAGGGGATGATGACGAGGATGACGACATGGATTGAGCGGGAGGCGTTGGAGGTGCCATTACCCAATTGAAGGACGTAACAGGTTAACCTTGTGTCTCTCACAAATAGTTTCATGGCTTGCATGCCATTGTTGAACAATTTACTTTTCTTAAGACTTTTAATTTCCTGCATTTTTCTTTTTTTTTTAGTTTATGTTGTGAATGGTGAACTTATGGTAAAGTAGGATGTTCGTTATTTTGTTTGGTGTGGTATTTATAAGTAAAACAGGTACCTACGAGGCTTGCAGCACTAAATATTAGTGCTACAAAAGCCGGGAAAGCAGAACCGAAAGCCGAAACCTGTTTTCAATGATTGCAGATTGTCAACATGGGGTCGTGTCCAGCCAACACGCCCCCGTGTCCATCGCCCAGTATCTGCTGTTTGTTTAATTTCTGCCTAACACGGGGTCGTATTCACTAGGCACGCCCCCGTGTCCGCCTTCTGTAAGTTTTCGTTACTGGCAGTCTTACCACGGGGCCGTGCTCAGCCAGCACGGGGCCGTGTCCAGATGCCCAGTAACAACAAAACCTTGTTTTTAATGCCTTTTTACTCATTCAATCAACCTAAAAATTTCTTTTTGGGACACATTGAGGAGTGTTTTGGTCAAAAATTACCGAAGCAATTAAGTGATCAAATTAGTTAAGTGAGGTAGTGTGCTAAGAATGTGTATCAAAAATATTCTAATTTAGTTGTTTGCAAAAACAGTTTTCAGGATACGGCTCAGGATATCGAGCTGTATCTATAATCAAACAATGAGCAAAAATGTAAAGGGTGACACGGGATGTATGAGGAAAGCCCTTGATCAATTTAGATCGCCGGCACAAAACCTTGGGAGCTGACAATCGCAGCTGCCTTGTTCTTCTTATTACTTCAAATGTCAGGATACAGTGCAGGATATGATGCGGGTCAACTAAGTGTTACAATGCGATTGGAATACAAGTGTAAGTGTGTTGTGAGTGTTTGCAGCTAGAGAGAAAGAGAGTTCGAGAGATTGTGTGTTCTTATCTGATCCGTTCAATCCTATTTATAGTAAAGTAAAATTAACTAACTAGCCTACAAATATGGGATATAAGGAATATTCCCTTTGTGAACGTTGTAGTCCACGTCTTCCGGCTTCAACGTTTATATTCCAACAGATTTGCCCAAGTCTTTGGGAGAAGAAGTCCATTTTAACGTTATAGACTTGCACCATTAACCTGCACGTGAATTAATTAGCCACTACCAGGATACTATATCAGGATGTTACCAATATCCTGATCTGGTATCCTGATCATAAATAAAAGAAACACAGTCAGAATATTATTCAGGATACATGAACAGAAAACCACCCATAACAATTGTCCTCAAAATATATCTGTTGGTGTACCAATTCCAACGGATATATTTTAAAGCTTATCTCGTGAATCGAGGTTATTAAGTTGAAACGACGGTTGAAGTGACACGCTACAACTCCCCATGCGATATTTACTCAATACCCCTACATACAGCCTATATTTAGCCAGACTATTCTGCATTATGATCATCATTCTTCAAGCAATTCTTCAGGTATTCTTCCTATTTCTCTTCTCTGTTTAAATTTCTCGTTTCTTAGTTGAAATCTTCCATGGCCTCACGTACAAGATCACGCTCAAACGAGTCAGCCCCAACCCTTGAAAGTCAAAACCTTATTCGAGAACCCGAAAAAGGAGATTTGCTCTTTTAATAACGCCGACATTGTCGCCTTAAAAGATTCCGGTGCCATTCCAGCCGGAGTGATCATTCGTCCCTTCGACCGGGAGGTCCGAACAGACGCGGAATCAAACGAGTGGGTGTGTTTTTAGCCTATCCTTTTCCTTGGGACTCCAGTATCCTTTTCCAGCCTTCATTTCCCGCTTTTTCGAACTCACCGGCCTTATTTATGCTCAGACCATGCCAATGGTTTGGAGAGTTTTAATGGTGTTAGACTAGATTAAATCTCGTCATATCCCTGATATTTGTGTCGAAGATCTTCCCATAGCATATCGACTGAGGTCCCATGGTAATAACCGTTTTCTTCTATTCTCCACCTCTAAGAACCCCCTATGTGACATCTGTGCCTCCACGGCCATCGAACAAATACCAAATCAATGAAATGTTGTGTTTTATACTTGGGATTTGTATAAATATGTGTGTCGTTTGCACATATCAATTCTTGTTCGATTTCGAGCTCTAAATCGCTTTCTGGAAGATTATACGCAAACTTGTGCGTAAACGTAATCAGTTTAATGCGATGAACACTCCGGAATAGTGAAATAGGCTTAACATACCTTAAATAACCTTTACATAACTTAGAAATAAGTTTTGGAGGGTTTGGTGTGTCGAAATCAAGTTTGTTCGATCGCAGGGACTAGTTGTGTCAAACTGTGAAACTATATCAATTTGTATAGTAACAAACATTCCGGAACTTGATCATATGTTAAACATACCCTAAATATCCTTTACATAGCTTAGAAATAGGCTTTGAGGGGTTCGGTATGCTAAAATAAACTTTATTGATCAATAGGGACTAAAAGCATCAAAAAGTGCATAAGTTTGCATTTTCGCGCATATCTTACGTTCTGAATATATCCGGACATCCAAAAATTTACGTAATCATTAAAATATTTTATTTTAGTGATTGGCTTGATAAAATTCCATTTGTCGCTTAATTTGGATCGTTTTTGCGTTCGTTACGACTTCCGTCGTAATTAACCAAACAATGCAACCGTACGACCAAACAAACCGACACCCGGCATATTTTTGAGCATGTTTCATGTCCACTATGTTTAGGCATCATTGTAGGCCCTTAAAGTTTGCTTAACGGGCCTTAAACGTGTCAGAAATGAGCTTAAACACTTACAGGGATCAAAACTGCAATTTATGAAACTGTTGCTGAACTGTGGACCTCAGGCGGCCCTCGTAAGGACCCCCTTACTCTTACGCGGCCCGTGTGAGTGTATCAGACCTGCAAAAATGTGTTTCCAGCTGTTCCAGCTGTTTGTGAGTGTTGCAAATGGTATTTTCAGTACTATGGGCCATTCTAGGGGTGCCTAAGGTTTCACAAAACAAGGGATGCACATGTACGGATGAGATCGAAGCACGTTATTCGATGAACGATCCTAACGGTGGTCCATTTCCTATAAATACCCCCCACCCCTTTGCTCAAAACCCACACTTGATCCTGAAATTTCTCTAAGTTGGAGCTTTAGCACTCCATACCTGAGAATACTTGGGATCAAGACTCCTTTCTTGGACCCGTTGTAAGTCCTCTTTCGTTCTTTTATGCGTTTTTAGCTTAAAAGTCAAACTGCATTTGACTTTCTGCATTGATCAGTTTATGGTCAATGCGAAGTTCGTTTGAACTTCATAACGTGAGCATAATCATGATGGTTATAGTCCCTAGTGACTATACCTACTGATTACCACGTTGTCTAGGCTCAGTGACGAGTCGTAGTTTCGGCCAAAATGCGCATTCCCGCGTATTTTGTAACCAAACTACTTTTGGGTATCAAAACCGTTTGTTTTGATACCAAGTCTGTTTTCTAAATTTGTTAAACATGTTTTAACATGTTTAACTCGTCACTTTTAGTTTAGTGTTTGTGTAGAGTCATAAGTCAGCGGACTAAACACCCGCTTAGACTTTCGAACTTGACCCGTTTGGTCGATCATTAGGATCCGACCAAACATGTTTAGTGACCATAGTTGCATAGGGAATAACCTTCCAAGGTTATACCTTATGGTCACTTAGGTTTAATTAGTTGTATGATAGGTAGTTTATATGCCTTAGGTAAATGACCAAAATGTCCTTTTCATGCACAATTGGTAATTAAGCATATGTAACACAAACTATTGTCACCTAATTGATTATGCAACATATTTAATCATGTTTAGGCATATAATACTTGTCATTGGACTAGTTAGACGTCTCGAACGCGCTTTTGCGCGGACGACACGTTAAAGTAGCGTAAGCTACCTTAATGGGTCGCAATGGGTCGAAAGCACTTAGGTTAGGTTTCGATTTAGAATGTGGACTTTGTTAAACCATGTCATATGAGTTCCAATACTCATTTGGTTTACAAAACCTCATCCTATCCGATCTTCCGACTTAGGTCCGGTTTATTTATATAGTTATTAGGTTGCCGATTAATTCTGTGCTCCCTCTAGCTTTGCTTGGATGTTGTTCAAGACCTCTATGTCACACCCTGTCTTTTACGGAAGCATATGATGTGTGACTGGTTTAATATCATTGCATTCAATCGTAATAAACAACTACATGATCAAAACGATGTTCATCCATTCATAAAATTTGAGTATTACAAACACTTGTTTTTAAGTTTTAAAACACAACCTCCGTCTAGGTTATAAATCAACAAAAGTAGATGACATCTAAACTTGGAGTTTACTTCTAGTTACGACACTTGCACCCAAGATCCATCCTGTTACCTGAAATGCATGTAATTTTGGAACACATCAACATAAAGTTGAGCGAGTTCACGCGTCTTGTTTGTATAGCGTAATTCTTGTAAATCTTTGAGAGACTCCTTTGTAAACAGGTATGAAAAGTGTGTATGAACATGAATGTTTTACAAGGACTTTAAGGCACAGGGAGCACTCGTAATGGCTCCTTTAAGGCATGTGAGGACATAGGGAGTACTTGTTATGACTCCTTGAGGACATGGGGAGTACTTGTTATGACTCCTTGAGGACATGAGGAGTACTTGTTATGACTCCTTGACTGTGTCGATTACCCTCGACTGTGTCGATTTCCCTCGACTGTGTCGATTAACCTCGACTGGGACTCCGAAGCACTACTAGGTACTAGTTGTGACCATGTGTGGGGTTCGGCCATACCTGTTAGATCTAACCCTCGTCCCAAATTAAGTATTAATGGCATTTCTGTATTTAGTCTAAGCTCACATGATCTAGTATGTCATAGGCCTTTCGTAGGAATTTCATAGGCATTTCTTAAAACGCATCATACTTGGTACTCGTTCTCACCAAGAGTGCTTCTTGTTTTTGTATCATACCATTTGTAAACATTGTAACATTTGTAACATGTATTTCGCCCCCGAGAGTTATAAAACCAAAAACAGTTAAAGAAAAGGGGGGAGCATGAACTCACTGTTTTGCGTCTTCGTACTTGTAACTCAAATCTCGTCAGCAAACAAGACTACCTACAATGTGCTAGGGTCTATTAGATGAGTGGGCAGTGCCTTGCCTTAGGTTTCATGTTTTTGAGTTACGTTTCTTTTATGTCTTTACCATCCAGAGTTATAATACTTTTCAAGTATTTATTTCCGTATCTCCTTCCCAAGGGTGGGAGTATTTCATACTTGTGTATTTGTATTCTCGTATTTGCAGTTTCCAAAAATAACACATTTTCTCTTTGTCGAAAATACAATATTACTCTTTTAATATTTTCAAAAACCGTATTTTCATTTCTTGTATCCAAAACAATATTTGCCAAAAATATGTTTGTAATGGTATTTTCCGGAATATTTATAAGTTACGTGTTTCTTTTCGGTTTCTCAATATTTACGTGTGTAACTTATATACTTTATTCCTTGTGATTTTTGGTATTATTTTGGATTTGCAAGTTCTTGGTATTTATAGGTTATATTATTTTCTCTAAAACAATATAACTATTTCACATAATCACGCACAATGACTTTAATGTAAATATATATCTAGATACATATCTATCCATTTTTGTTTACAAAAACCAATCTCCGATACTTTGTATTTTTTTGTAACAAAACCTATGGCGAAGTTTATATCGAAAAACAAAGTCAAAAGCATACTTGCAAACACTTGTTAGAAAATATTTTCTAAGTGTTGGAATTTTTTAGAAATTTTGGCCATAGTTTCCTTTGTAAATGGAGGTGTCCATGCTATTTAGCATATCATTTTCTTTTCCAAAAATCATTCAAACACTCAACAATCACACTCTAAACAATATTACACCACCAAGAGCAAAAACTATATGCTTTATATAATAGTCATGAACTTGATATTTCACGAAAATGTGTAGTAACTTGGTAAGATGTTTAGTGGTTTTAGTTACCCTCCAAAGTGTGTTTACTTCTTTTAAAATTTCATTCTTGAAGATATTTGGTGTTTACAACTTGTAAACATAATTTACAAAAATGTTTATTTATTAAACCTTATACACTTGTTTTGTCACTAAAAATAGTGTAGGTTTAATAAAATCATGATCTTCTAAAATAATCAGCTTTTTAAACTTGGTTTTTTTTTGGAAAATCATACACAAATCTTGGATCTACAAGATTATCAACTCACTTTGTTTCCTGTGTTTCAAGAAATCATTTCTTTCACCAAGTTCATGTCTACACAAGAAGATGATCCTACTATGTTGTTACAAG
>JARYGA010029804.1:0-30915 GCA_030545235.1 Helianthus tuberosus
TTCTCAAGCGAAGTGCAAAGTGCGCCATCAAAGCGCCACATTGCGCCTCATCGCCCACGCCACGCGCGCGCGCGTGTGCGAGTGCGAGTGCGAGTTAGGGTGCTCCGCACCCTTCGCGAGTACACTAGTGAGTGCTTCCATGAAACAATAAGGATGGAGAGTTCCCACTTAAATACCCCTTTAAGTTCCAACTCTCATCCGACGTGGGACAAGGTGCTACTTTCCCACTTTTTTCAGCATTTAAGTTTCAAACACCAAACTTTGAGCATCGATATCTCATTCATCTTAGCTCCGTTTTGGACGTGGTTTAGTTCGTTGCGAAGCCCTTCTGACATAGAACACAAACCCACAAATAAATATATAAAACCCGCTCATTTTATTATATTTATTTCTAGTCCAAAATAGGAAAAAATCATTTTCCTATATTTGTGAAAAATGCTATTTTCACAAAATTTCCAACAATCCCCCACATGAATAGAAATCGATCTATCAAGTTTCAACGATACACGTTCAACAGTTGAGTATTGCAAGATAGGTAGGTGTAACCTTTGAACCTTCTTTTGTGACGCATACTTAGCCTCCTAGGGTCTTGTAGACGCGGTGTCCTTGAACAATCCCCCATTTATGTAGGCGACAATATACATTCACACAATACTCTCCCTAGTCGAGTTAAGACCTCATGGTTGTGTCCGTTCATGGTCATGGAACACGTTCCTGGTTCTGCGAGAGCTCTAGGATTTGCGCCTCCCCACAAATCCATTTGAAGCGACCCCACTTCTCTCTAACATAGGTGATTCCTCTGAATCATTAAAAGCATCATGGTTAATTTGGATTTCCTCAAAATCCTTAACCTCAACATGCTTAACCTTTCCTTCATGTCACTGATTGGAATGGACTAGGAAGTATATAACTCCCTTTATTGATTTTGGGGCACCCCCCACAGTGACTCCCTTTGGGTTTATGATTAAGTTTGCCTATTGAACCTAGATCTTGGGATCTCCAATCAACTAGGTTAGGTTTCCCTCATATTCCCTTCATCTATGGGCTTTAGTCCCATTCCTCTTGACAACCTATACACCTTATCTGTGCTTAAGCCTTTTGTTAACGGGTCCGCAATGTTCTCATTTGACCTCACATAGTCAACTGAGATCACACCCGTTGAGATAAGTTGTCGTACCGTGTTGTGTCTACGTCGAATGTGCCTTGATCTGCCATTGTACATCATGTTTTGTGCTCTAGCAAGAGCAGACTGATTGTCACAATGTATGCAGATCACCGTCAACGGCTTTGGCCATCTTGGAATATCTTCCACAAATTGACGTAGCCACTCCGCTTCTTCCCCGCTTTTATCTAAAGCGACGAATTCGGATTCCATCGTAGATCTAGCTATAACTGTTTGCTTGGAAGACTTCCAAGCTATAGCTGCGCCAGCAAGTGTAAACACATATCCACTTGTCGATCTATGATCTTTTATATCCGATATCCAGTTCGCATCAGTGAATCCTTCGATCACTGCTGGATCATGGGTATAATGCAATCCATAGTCTCTCGTGTATCTTATGTATCTAAGCACCCTCGTGATAGCTTTCCAATGATCCTCGCTCGGATTGCTGGTGTATCTACTTAGCCTGCTCACAGCGTACGCTAAGTCGGGTCTAGTACATGTCATTAGATACATGAGACTACCAATGATCCTTGAGTATTCTAACTGAGAAACACTCTCGCCTCTATTCTTCCTTAGGCGTTGGGTATTATCAATTGGAGATCGAGCTATACTCGTATCGTCCGAATTGAATTTCCCAAGGATCTTGTCCACGTAGTGAGATTGACTCAACACAAGACCATTTTGGGTTCTAGTGATTTTTACTCCAAGAATCACATCCGCGAGACCCATGTCTTTCATGTCAAACCTCGCTTTCAACATGTCTTTCGTTGAGTTGATCATCTTATCATCACTCCCAATGATAAGCATATCATCTACATAAAGACATAGAATCACATAACCTCTTGGTGTGTCTTTAAAATAAACACACTTGTCGCACTCATTTATTTTGAAACCATTGTCAATCATGACATGATCAAACTTTTGATGCCATTGTTTTGGAGCTTGCTTCAAGCCATACAAAGACTTGACCAATTTACATACTTTGCCCTTGTTTCCAGGGGCGGAAAAACCCTCAGGTTGTTCCATGTAAATTTCTTCTTCTAAATCGCCATTTAGAAACGCGGTCTTTACATCCATTTGGTGAACTTCCAAATTTCTTAGAGCCGCAATTGCAAGAACCAATCTTATAGAGGTTATTCGCGTAACAGGCAAGTAAGTATCAAAGTAATCTAGACCCTCCTTTTGTCTAAATCCTTTGATCACTAACCTTGCCTTGTATTTATCAATACTTCCGTCAGCTTTCATCTTCCTTTTGAATACCCAACGATATCCAAGTGGTTTGCAACTAGGTGGAAGATCTACTAACTCCCAAGTATGATTTTGCAATATAGAATCAATTTCATTCTTAATTGCTTCTTGCCATTGAGGTCCTTCTGCGGAGGTAACCGCTTCGCGGTAGGTATTGGGCTCACCCTCAACCATATAGCTCATGAAGTCTGGACCAAAGGATTTTTCAACCCTTTGTCGCTTACTTCGTCTAAGCTCACCCTCCTCGACCTCAGGTCGTTCATGTCTTTCATCTATCCTTGTAGACGAACTTGGTCCTGCTTCATCTAACCATGTAGACGAACTTGGACCTGCTTCATCAACCGCTCTTGATGAAGGCGCATGTGTTTGTCCTAACATAGGAAACACATTCTCAAAATATGAGACGATATTAGGATTTGCCTCCATGATAGTGTGTTTGTGTACATCGGGATTCTTGGATTCATATACAAGAAAACGATGCGCACTACTTTGATGTGCATATCCAATGAAAATGCAATCAACAGTTTTGGGTCCTATCCTAAGAGCCTTAGGAGGTGGTACAATCACCTTAGCTAGGCACCCCCACACTTTCAAGTATTTGTACGAAGGCTTCCTTTTTCTCCATAACTCATATGGAGTTTCGTCCCTATTTTTCAAAGGTATCTTGTTCAAAAGATAGTTTGCTGAGAGAATGGCATCCCCCCACATTTCTCGGTTCACTCCCGAGCTTATCAACATGGCGTTCATCATCTCTTTCAATGTGCGGTTCTTACGTTCCGCAACGCCATTTGATTGTGGAGAATAAGGAGGTGTACACTCGTGTACAATGCCACTTTTTGCGCATAAACCCGCAAAAGGTGCAACATATTCACCTCCTCTATCACTTCTCAAAGCTTTTATCTTCTTTTTAAGTTGATTCTCAACTTCATTTTTGTACAAGATAAGCTTCTTTATTGCTTCGTATTTACTTTTAAGTAAATACACATAGCAATATTTAGTACAATCATCAATAAACGTGATGAAGTACTTGTTTCCTCCACGCGTGGGAACCGCTTTTAAATCACACACATCGGTATGAATTAAATCAAGGGGTTCGGTTATTCGTTCAACCGATTTAAACGATGATCTCGTAAGTTTGGATTCAACACATGTCTCGCATTTGTGATTGGACTCGATATGGAATGTTGGTATCAAGTTTAATTTAATTAAACGTCGTAATGAATTAAAATTTACATGTCCTAGTCTACCATGCCAAACATTAGAAGACTCAACCATGTAAGTAGAAGTAGAAATTTCATTCATTTTCTTGTTTTGGTTTACAACCATTACATTCATTTTGAACATTCCATTTAGGGCATAGCCCTTACCAACAAACATTCCACGTCTACACAAGACAAAATTGTCCGATTCAAACACTAGACGAAATCCAAACTTGTTGAGCATCCATCCCGACACGAGATTCTTCCGTATCTCTGGAACATAAAGCACGTTTGTCAAGGTAAGCTCCTTGCCCGAAGTCATCTTCAAGACGACCGTGCCTTCCCCTTTGATGCTTGCGGTAGCTTTATTCCCCATATAAAGCTTTTCTTCACCCGACGCTTCCTTGAATGTAGAGAAAAGAGCCTTGTCTCCACAAACATGGCGGGTTGCACCCGTGTCAACGAACCATCCTTTTGGGTTTTCACCCATCGCGTTGACTTCTTCAATCATAGCCGCTTCCTCGGTTATCATTGCAATGAGAGGCATACCATCCTCATCAACCATGTGCGCACGCTCACGCTTAGGTTTCTTGCATTGGTTAGCACAGTGCCCTGTCTCGTTACAATTGTAACAAGTACCTTGGAAAAGCGCAGGCTTCTTTTTCACAGCCCCCTTTTTCGGTCCAAGGTTGCTAACCTTTGCTTTCCCTTTGTTGTCCTTTTTACCCTTGCCTTTCTTGCCCTTTGAGGACTCCCCAACTTCCACCATGTTTGCTTTAGCCGAAGCTTGCAAAATGGTGCCTTTTTGGGCCACCCTGTTTTCTTCTTCTATACGAAGACGAAGAACAAGGTCCTCGACCGACATTTCCTTTCTCTTGTGTTTAAGATAATTCTTAAAATCCAACCAAGCAGGAGGTAATTTTTCGATCATGGCTGCCACTTGAAAAGTTTCACTAAGTACCATACCCTCAGCATGGATGTCATTTAGTATAATTTGCAACTCTTGGACTTGGTTCATAACAGACTTGTTATCAACCATTTTAAAGTCCAAGAAACGGGCGACAACAAATTTCTTTGTTCCCGCATCCTCCGTTTTGTACTTTTTCTCCAAAGACTCCCATAATTCTTTGGAAGTCTTGATATTATAGTACACATTATACAAAGCATCCGAGAGACCGTTTAGTACGTAGCCTCGACATATAAAGTCGGAGTGCTTCCATGCCTCTACCGCGCTCAGAGCCTGAGCATCGGTCTCCCCTTCCGCAGGTTGGGGAACGGTCTCCGTCAAGAACCTCGCAAGGTTCATGGTGGTCAAGTAGAAGAACATCTTCTGTTGCCACCTCTTGAAGTGGAGACCCGAGAACTTCTCGGGTCGTTCAGCATGATTTGCCACTGTGGACGCTCCCACAGTGTTGGCAGGGGTTCCAACGACAACATTGGTATTGCTCGTGTTCACATTTTCAGTCGACATTCTGAAAAAGTTCCAAGAAAACAAGTTAAATTCTGTTTTCAAAATAATAAAGACGCTACTTTATTATTATTAGGAGTTCAAAAAATTCAGCCGTGTAGCTTCTAAGTCCAACTTTGAAGACTACAACAGTAGGATTTTTAGAACTTCAGCGACAGAAAGGAGTAGAAGCAGATTCTGTTTTGACAAAGTCGCTACTTTGAATCAAAACAGGAAGAAAATCTGTTTTTTAAAACACAACTGTATGAATTCAAAACTGGTTCGAATTCACAACAGAAAATGTTTGTGATTCTACACGAACGGTGTTTTAAAAATTTTGTTTTAAGATTGTAGGAACCCGTTCGTGCAAAATTAAATAAAATCTTTATTAACTTGAAAAACTGAAACAATTACAGAATTACAACTGAAAGTAAATACAATTACAACTGAAAAAGGGAAATACAAGAACAGAAGTCCGAACAGAAACACTGTTCTTTGGCTGAGGATCGTGTTAGACACGGGTCCCTTAAAAAAAATTTCGTGTCTCCCAGGAGAACACGTTTGTTTCCAGGATACAACAGCCTCAAGCAGTTGCACTGCCGGTCTTGACTCTAACCCGAATGTGTACCTCGAAAGCTTGAAGGAAAGTGATGAATTCTGCAGTGAGAAGATTGTAGAGAGAGCTTTTGTTATTCGGTATATCGAATCTGCAATAGGAACCTCCAATTTATACTGGAGGTCTTGAAGAAACTGAAAAACAAATTTAATGGGAGAATTAAACTGCATTAAACGTCTTCAATGCACCTTAATTCGTCATTAAATTCTCAGTCAAATGCATTAACTACGTCAGTTTCGAATGCTGAAAACGTAACTGCACTGCAGTAACTGCTGCTGGAAGCTTCTGCGTGCGCAGGTCTGCACCCTCATGCGCGGTGCGTCCATTTGGCTCACTGCCATGCGCGCGTGCGCCATACTCACTCAGGTCCATGCGCACCTGCGCGCGTGTGCCACGTCACCTGTGAGCCTCTACGAGCACGCCACACAGTCGCCCCGTTTTGGCTCACTTTGGTGCGCCGCGCACGTCACATCAGGCCCATGCACCATGCGCGCCATGTGTACCCCGCGCGCATGATTGCCACGTCATGCGCCATTGCGCGCGGACCCACCAGGGTCATGCGCATGCATGCCACATCACCAACCACTTGGTCCTTGCAACCCTTGTGTTCCACCACGCGCACGCGGTCAAAAATACAAAGGCGGCTCTCAAGCGGCTCGCGGCGATGCGAGCGTGCGCTATCAAAGCGCCACATTGCGCCTCATCGCCCACGCCACGCGCGCGCGCGCGTGCGAATGCGAGTTACCCTTCGCGAGTACACTAGTGAGTGCTTCCATGAAACAATAAGGATGGAGAGTTCCCACTTAAATACCCCTTTAAGTTCCAACTCTCATCCGATGTGGGACAAGGTGCTACTTTCCCACTTTTTTCAGCATTTAAGTTTCAAACACCAAACTTTGAGCATCGATATCTCATTCATCTTAGCTCTGTTTTGGACGTGGTTTAGTTCGTTGCGAAGCCCTTCCGACATAGAACACAAACCCACAAATAAATATATAAAACCCGCTCATTTTATTATATTTATTTCTAGTCCAAAATAGGAAAAAATCATTTTCCTATATTTGTGAAAAAATGCTATTTTCACAAAATTTCCAACAAGATTGTCATTGAAATAAAGTCAGTATGGTTTTTTGGGTTAGTAGTAGAATGAAAACGAGGTCCGTATTTTGGACCGACTGGTGTAATTTTGTTATTATGTAATGTTTTTGTGTGACCACCTCATTTTGTGAGTTGATGATTTCTAATGAAGTTTACTTAAAATAACATACTCATGGAGCTCCAACATTTCTATATTATTAAATGTTTTTAAATTAATATGAATATGAAGGAAGAAAATACAAATTCTATATTATTAAATGTTTTTAAATTAATATAAAAAAGGTTTTTTATTTTCCTCCTATACTGTTTTACTGTAATAGTTTTTTTTATTATTTTACAAAATCATTATTACCATTTTTGTTGAGTTGGGTCCATTTCCATATCCATCAAAGTAAGCCACAAATAGAATTCGTTCATATGACTTATGCTAAGGGGGACAGGGCATCCATGCGGGTACACTTCATGATTTTGTTATGGCGCCACAACATCGTCACTATCCTTACGGATATGGTTGACGGGTTAGAAATCCGGAACCCAACCCGTGAACTGGTGAAGCTTTCGAGGTCATATGCAGGGGGTGGACCCAAGCCCAACCCAAGGTGGGGGGGCGCACCCCCAGGGAAAAAAAAAATTAGTGCTAATTTCCGTCGAAAATCCCGTCCGCACCCCTTGAAATTTTTCGTCCGCACCCCTTAGGTAAAAAGTGTTATCAATTTATATTTTAATTTTTTTAGTAAACTCTTATTTAAAAAAAAAATACTACCTAAATTATATAACTTTTAATACCTAACTAACTAAACCCAAATACTCATACCTTTACCCACTTATAATTCCTAACTAGCTAGCCCATTAACCAAATCCAACAATATTTCAAACTATAATAAAATAATTAAAGCCCAAAACCTTTAGAAATTCTCTCCCTCTATCTCTCTCTTGCGTCCCTGCACTGCCAACTAACTACATCACCCAGCGACAACAGTCCAGCAGCCGGCGACCACCGTAATTAGCCAACATACCACCGTCGTTCGACACCAAATCTAACCGGAATCCGAACACGGTAAGTTTATTTGTTATTTTGATGATTTTGGTTGATATTATAGGAGGAAAAAAGGGTAATAAAGTTGTTAAATAGGTTTGAAATTTTGTGTGTTTTGACGTTGTTTGTGGTTGTTTAGATGATTTTTAGGGTGATTATGTTGTTTATATATTTTTAGGGTGATTACAACTTACGTTATGATTTTTAGGGCTTGAATAGTTGAAAATTAAAATTGAAACATTATGTTATGGAGCGATGAACTTATGTTATATAGAGAAAGAATTGTTTAAGAAATTAGTTTTAGATGATGTTTTGGATAGATTTCAAAAAAAGAAAACCCGTAGGGTGTCGACGTTTTAATTATGTTTGTAACAAGGTTTGACATGTTTTTGATGATTATATAAATTTAGTTTGATGTTCGTTTGTTTTACATGACCCGACCCGATACGAACCGATTTTTTTACTTATATACATAGGGGCCCAAAATTTTTAAAAATGTTCCGCACCCCCATGGAAAAATTCCTGGGTCCGCCACTCATATGTGAGTGTTTGGACTTGTTGGTCGTTTTAAAAATAACCAAATAACTCTCTTTATTTAACCAACTTATTCCATTATTTTAATCCAACTCATTCAACTATTTTACCACACAAAACTCTCCCAATTTTTACCATATTTCTCTCTACAAAAAATCATCTCAAATGGCAAGGATACCATGGACCGAAGAAGAAGAGATTGCGTTGGCTACATCTGGGCTCTTATCGTTTCATGACCGAGTGCCTCCTAATGCAAGGGCTTCGTTTTGGAACCGGGTTTCAACATTTTTGTATTCATATTGATAAGACCAACCTTACCGTAGATGAACTTAATTCATGTTTCACGAAAGTGTAAGATTTGATGTGGTGTTCAACAATGTGGAAAATCCCGACAATGAGCTCATGGAAGAGGACGTGATTTAAGTGGCCCTCATCGACTACAAACATAATGACGGCCATGACTTTGAACACGTTTCTGCGTGACAAATTATAAGGATGTTTGTAAATTATGGTGAGGATGTTTGTTTAATTTTTCTGTTGAATCATGTAATTTTAATTTTTATGTTGAATTATGTAATGTTTAAGTTTTATGTTTAATTATGTAATGTTTAGTTTTTTTGTTAAATTATAATGTCTAATTATAATTAAAAAAAGTTTATGGCAAGGGTAAGGCATCGCTAGTGTTTTTTGGCTTAAGGATAATTTTTAAGTTTTTGACATGGGTACCCCATCCCCTAACTTCAAATCGTTCAACCAACAAACGTACGTTCTAAAATATTGTTACCACTAGTAGAATTCAAACATGAGCCATGTGATATCCAATATCTATAATTATTAAAAGGTTGTTTAACATGTTTGGATCAAGTATAATGGTTAAGAACCTTGAACCTCACAAGATTTAAAAAGAGGAAAAGGGTTGTACAAGACAAGTAAACCAAACCCACCAACATGATTGATGAGAAAATTCAAACACCAGCTACTACCGGTCAACTCAACCACCCGAATCAAATCTTTTGGTTTTTGGAAAGATGAGTAGCATATCATTACTCAATTATAACCACAAAATCTTACCTATAATTAATTCGTGATTAGTTGGGAGGCACACCCATCGAATCAATGCAACCTCATCATTGATTAGTTAGTCATTCATGTATGGTTTAGATGGTGGAGTAAAGCTCGATGATTTGTGTTTGTGACACCATAGGTAAAGCTCATATCACATGTTTTTGGACTTCGTTATCAAGAACTGGTTGACTTGGTTCAAAAAACAAATTCTTATGAGTTCATATGATCCTACTAAAAGTATACAAATGGTGGGTGGTTTCGATTTGAGGTTGAACAAATAATTTGAAGTGATTGAAACCAAAGCGTGACGACAACACTAGTGTGTGGTCGGGGAAGTGTGAGCATGAAAACGCCGGATCTCAACATGTGCACTGGTGACAATGTCGATCGTAGATAAGAGCAGGGTTGTCGCTACGTCGAGACCAGAGGAGGTCATAGATAAAAAAAAATACGGTGGAGACAATTAAACTTTCATATCGTTTTTTCCGTGAATGCATCAACCATCAACAAGGTTACAAACATTCATGGGAAACCGCTCTGGAAGTTTCTAAAACTAAGAAAACTGATACTAATTCAATAAAAATGATATTAATAAACTCAAATAATATAAATGTTCAATAATCTTAGAAATCATGTCAAAATGGAGAGGATATAGGTAAGTAAAGTTAGTATCCTAGTTAGTTTTTAAGTAAACATATCAATAATCAACCTAACCAACATGGGAAGTCATATTGGGCCTGTTTAAATGTATCTGTATAGCAGCATATAGGTTACAAAATTTATGCTGCATATATTTAGTGTAATGACTTGAGGTACACGTTATCCACTTGAAGCATGTATGTTAGGCTTTGTATTTAAAGGGGTACAACATGATGAGATGTCAATACCAGCAACCTCCATGGCATTGCAGACCCATTCAGGAACATTACCCTCAGGAAACTACAAAAAAAAATCATTGAAATTAACGTTTAGTATTTTTGTCAAAACTTTTCTTTCTAATGATGATGTTAAAGCTAGGTTTTGGAGGTATCTTGCAGCAAATAGTTTGGTTTTAGGTCGGATGGATCGAGTGAACTTTTTTGTTTTGCCAGTTATCAATGTTTTGTGAAAAGTTTAGTTTTGTTCGTTTCTTGATCATTTCGCTCCATTGTATAATCTAGGGGTGTTCATGATCTGGTTTGTCCGGTTTTGATGAAAATTCTTAACCAAACTGCTAACTGCAATTTTGTGGAAATGACAAACTCAATCAGCCGACGGACTTGCCAGTTTTAGCGGTTTGATGGTCCAGTATTGGTGGTTTGGCGGTTTGAACCGACTTTTATATTTGTTTTCAAAATCATTAGAATCTATTAAATATTTAGAATGATAAAGATAGTTCATGAAATAAAAGGTTTACTAAACTGGTTCCAAGTTCTAAAACGTTGTTGTCTCAGCGTTTAAACCGCCAAAACCGAACTATATGGCCGAACCGGGTGACTTGCTTCGGTTTTAGCGCGGTTTGGTCCGTTTACGAACACCCCTACCATAATCTTTATTCCACGTGTCTCGTCTCCATTTCCCCTCACATATTAGAAAATCTAAGACACGTGGGATTAAATCAATTTTGGGAGGTGATTTGTACACTGTAGTTACTTCACACACCACATGATACAACATGGTGTGAGATGTAATATAGTGATGCATAGATCACCTCATACCAATTTTGTATATAGACAGAATATCTAGGAAATGGTAAATATAACAAACACAAAGAACACAAGCTAAAAGTACACGTACCATTTTCGTTAAGAAGTCACACACAAATCTGTAGATGAAAACATGCAGACCGAAATCAATATCATCAATATAGTGAAATAGAGTAAAATACACGGATGGTCCTTGTGGTTAGCCAAAATTTTGGATTTGGTCCCTAGCTTTCCAAAAGTACACGGATGGTCTCTATGGTTTGCACTTTGTAACGCATTTAGTCCCCAGCCAACAAATCTAAAGGTTTCAGCAGGTCCAAGTTAGCGACTAAATGCGTTACAAAGTGCAAACCACAGGGACCATCATGTACTTTTGGAAAAAGCTAGGGACTAAACGCATTACAAAGTGCAAACCAGAGGGACCATCTGTGTATATTTAGAAAGCTAGGGACTAAATCCAAAATTTTGGTAAACCACAAGGACCATCCATGTAATTTACTCATTGCAAGGGACAATTGTATAATAAGTCAGAAGGGAAAATAATGTTGTGGTTTTTTATACAGTGTCCCAAAATGAAAGTTGTCGCAATAATCATGTGAAGGGACGATTGTAAAAAAAAGGGTAACGCACGGTACCCCTGACCGCGGAGGGGATAACCCCTCCCAGGCCGCCACCCGACAAGCCTGAGCCTGGCAGTAAATACCCTTGCCGAGCCGACCCTTTGAGGGTACTTTGTTCGCCCCAAGGTTCGAACCCGGTACCTCTTGGTAAGTCAGAAGGCAAACATACTTTGGAAATGTTCCTTCTATGATTGATGAATGAAGATTTCTGCTAAGCTGCAAATTTAATATAAATTAATGTTCAAATCGGGTAAGAAAATGATGAAGTTTAAGAAAAATACATAAATCGTTAGAAGTTATTACCTGCATCATGTAGTATAAATTGTGATAAGATAAAAGTTGAGAACCCATAGCATCTTTTGTAACAAGGCAGTGAAGATAGGCCCTTGTGTAGTTTTTGCAAACCTACATTATAGGCAACAAAAGAAATATAAAAATGCAAGTATATGTATATTGTATACATCTAAAAACCAAAGATATAATCAGAAGCATACCATACACTCGCATGTTGAGTCAATGGGTCGGGTATCATCAGCCATTGACTGGTGTTTAAGTCTTAAAACCCCCTGAAATCAAGAAGTTCATATGTGCTCAAAATCAAAATTATTAGGGGCTCAAACACTGATGAAGTTTCAATAGCAAAAATATTTTATTTTATTTAAAAAAGTAAAATTGATATAATATTAATATATTATACCTCGGGCACAAGAGCAGTACCAAATCGAGCAGTACGTGTAGGATATACACAGTCATACATGTCGGCACCCAAAGCACTGCAAACTACAATATCAAGTGGATAGCCAACACCCTGAGAAATACAGTTACGTCATAATCTTAGGAGGTAGAAAAGATGAAAAATACTAAAATACCCTCACAAGATTACACTCCTAAAATATGGATAAGTTAATTGATTAAGTACCATAACATAACGGGGTTTGCTTTCAGGAAGTGAAGCAGTGCATTGCGCAACAACACGCCAAAATGAATCTTTATCTTCACCGCCAGCAAGGCCACCAATTGCATAGCTGTGTCACAAGCAGACGTTGTGCTTAACATTTAATCAGAAGCATAACAATGGAGTTGACGTAACATAATGTTGACTTTGTGTTTAAAAAAGACATTGTTTCATAGTAATATAACGTTTCTTCAATAAAACAAATTGAGAAATGAATTGAAACTTAAAAGTACACTTTATATCCCTGTTAAATCCTGAGATTTACGCAAGATGTGAACATACCCAGGCAAATTTCTCTCCACCAAACCTTGAACACATATATCCCTGTTATAAAAAGGTGAAAAATATGATCCATATATTAGTATGGTTGATAATTATATAAAGAGTTAGTTGCGTTTTTCGTACCTATGGTTTCTTGAAAATAACCATTACAATCCATTAGTTTAAAAACTGCCAAAACAGTACCAGTAATTTCACTTTTGTAACAATTACGGTCCACCTCCGTTAACCTCATACATTTATTCTGTTAGTTTTATGTGAAGAAGATGGGCGGCCCCTTTTAATAAGCTTTTAATAACAGGGGCATTGTGGTCATTTCACATAAAACTAACAACATTAATAGATGACTGTAATTGTTACACAAGTTAAAGTACCAGTACTGTTTTAGCAATTTTTAAACTAATGGACTGTAATAGTTATTTTTAGCAAACCACAGGGACAAAAAAAGTAATTAACTCTTATATAAATGAAGATAGACTGCATTACAAATCCAATTATTAGTCATTACCTTAAGACTGGATCTAAACCACCTTGTACAATTCCAAATAAATTCTGCTCATTTGGTCTCTTATGAGCTGCATATCCACATTTATTAAGATGATGATAACCGATAAACGTGTTTTTATCATTAAAATCCCAACCCCGCGTGCACAAGTCTTGATATGTTCTTTTGGTGTGTTTACAACTAGCTTACATAAGTAATGAGGCTATTACTAATTGGTATTTTGTGAAATATCTCTGTCAGTCTGCTGAAAAAAATTAGCTTTTCAAAATCTGTACCTGCTATGCATCTGTCTATCCAACGCAAAGTGCGATACATAGCTTCTTCAATACGAGGACCTGTAATTGTGGTTTTCACCACATCATCAAGAGCCATAATAATGTCTGCTCCAATTCTGTTCTACAAGAGACGGATATACAATTAATGTACAGTTAAAGATCAAGTTCTAATTTGAGAAAGAAAATACATCAATTCTGAATGTAGAAACTAAATCAACACATGAAGCCCTAAACATATATACAGCATCTATAAAAATACAAAAACACAACAAATTCATGGCTTTGATCAACTTCACTTGAGCAAAATAATTACAAGCTATATAATTTTATTTTATTATTATTTTTGAATTAAAGGCCCAACTGGAACCATCAAGTACTTACTTGGATTTGGATTGATTCTTCAGGTGTTAGGAGCATTGGCTTTCCGTCAACTGGCGACTGCAGAATAAATATCAAATGACAAATATTAGTTACAAATAAATGACTAATATAAAGTAGGAAATGAAAACAACAAAGAATGTAACAATTATTAACAAAGTTTTCAGAATGTGGTGTGTTTTTTCTTAGAGAGAAAAAAAGAACCTGAAACGTGACACCTTCTTCAGTGATATCAGCTAAATGCAATAATGAGACCTGAAAGTGTTTTCAGACTTAAGTTCGGTTACAAAGCCTACAAACCTCCAACCATTTAAAAGAATAAAAGATGCATAGGGAAATGTTTACTCTTCAAACAGCCAAAATTATTATGCTCCATTATAAGTATGAATGTGTGATGAATATTGTTGTAACACATGATTTTTTATAAAGACATTATTAAATAGCTCTCTATTAAAAAACAGAAACTTGTGAAAAATTACCATCTGAAAACCACCAGAATCGGTGAGAAGCGCCCTAGGCCAGTTCATAAATTTGTGAAGACCACCTAATTCATCTATAAGCTCAGAAGTCGGACGGAGTGCTAAATGATATGTATTTCCGAGTATAATTTGGCATCCAATATCCTCAAGTTGGTTGGTGGTCAAACCTTTTATTGTCCCTGTAGCCGTAAAAACATACTTTTGTTAAAAATGATATATAAGATATGAACATGCAGTGTTTGTGTGTCTATGTGGCATATTAATGATGCTCAAAATAGAAAACAATATCACATGAACTGTAACTCAAAATAATGACCTTGTGTTCCAACGGGCATAAATAGCGGTGTCTCACAAACAAAGTGAGGGAGAGTTAGCCGGGCTGCACGAGCACGATTGAACCTCCCAAGAATCTTGCAAGAAAAATCAAAAACATGTTTTTTTAGTTAAAAATTCCAACTGTAAAGTTATAATTGACAAAAATACATGTGAAGTTTATAAATTGTTATGCAACCAATCATTTGTTATCTTACATAAAAGTACAACCACCCTCATTCTGTGACATTTTACAATGCCTGGCATGTGGTCTCTCCTCCCTTCACAACCATAAATGAACAAAAAGATAGAATTGCATCTAATTTTCTGTTTGGAAACAATCCAAAAACTTTTTGGCCTATAAAATCAGATACCGATTTAACATCCTCTTGTCACAACGATGCCACAAAACTAAAATGTTTTCCGTAAAAAGTACTCATTTTTCTTCAACAACAAAAACAACCGTACCCGGTACAATCCCACCCATAGATAGGCTATTGGTAAGGTCTGGAGAGGGTGGGATGTAAGCAAGCCGTACCTCTGTCCCAGGGGATAGAGAGACTGCTTCCAGTTAGACCCCCAGCTCCGAATCCATATAACAACAATCGTTTTTCTCCAAAATGTGTCAAATTTATACATATTGTTCAATCCATTCAGAGCTTGAATTAGGCTCATTCATTTAACCATATGATAACTAAGCAGACTAAGTCAAATCTCATTCACTTTTCGACTTTGTTAACTATATAAATCAAGCTAAGGAAAGTTCAAAAATGCAAAAACTTTGCTCAGATACCTGATTTTTTTATTATCATATAATTACTTCCAGTATAACAAAACTAATAAAAAACAAATAAAATCTCTTAATTTAAACAAATAAACCACATTAATTCATTCACATTCGTATCAATTACACACCACCAATCACTTTTCCTAACCTCATTAAAGTTTAATGTCACAACTCTAAATTCAATTAGATTCAATGAATCTGTAATACAAATTCATACCTCAAAACGAAGAGCCATCGTGCAACTGTGTATCCTCTTGAAACAGATGATATTGCAAACTGAAAAACAGAAACAGAAAGTCAGAATGCATGCTATGTAGATTGTATAAAACTGATCGGTGATGATAAAGGGGAACTGACTGGCGGTGAAGGGAGGGTGCTTTCGGCGCGAAAGATAAGGGCGTGCCCTAATTCAATGCAGGATGAACAACAGAGAAGAAGGAGGCGCCGGCAAATTAAAAATAAGTCGTTTATATAGTTGGTCAAACTAAACTAGGGGTGTTCATTCTTTAACTGGATGGTGCATAAGCCATAAAAAGTCTTGTCCAATGACTTAGGGGGTGTTTGGCCTAGCTTTTATTTTTTGGCTTATGCTTATATTTTAAAGTAGCTTATAGCTTATTTTCTATAATTTGATAAGCTCTTTTTAAGTGTTTGGATTAGCTTATAGCTTATTTTCTATCATATGAGCTAAAACACCCTTGCTTCTTCAAATAAGCTAAAAAACCATCTTCACACAAGCTTCTTCAAACTAGCTTATATAAGCTAATAAGCATAAGCTTAAAAAGCTAAACCAAACACTAAGTTAAGCTTATTTTATAAAAAAAAGCTAAAAAAGCTATAAGCTTTGTGAAAAAAGCTAGGCCAAACACCCCCTTAGTGCCTGATAAAATTTGGATTTATATTAATAGAGTAAATTGTAATTTTGTTTCCTGAGTTTTGGTCACTTTTTTCATTTTAGTACAAAATTCAAATATTTTGCATCTGGGTCCTTGTGGTTTCAGTTTTATTGTCATTTTGATCAAAAAATGAAATCAACTCATATTTCTCAAATTAAATCATGTTATTTTGTCCTTTTCCTTAGGGGCAAAATGGTAATTATATAGAAAATTTATATAATATATAAACTCTGCACTCTCTCTCTCTCTAAACACCCCTCCGTCCCTCTCTCTCTTCTATCTCTCTATCACAGGGACACCCATCTGTCTCTCTCTCTTCTCTCTCTCCCTTCTATCTCTATCACACGCTCAATGGTGGAGACGGTGGTGGATGATCATGGTAAAGACGATGGCGGTGGTTGATGTTAATGGTGGAGACAATGGCGGTGATGGATGTTAATGGTGGAGACGGTGGTGGATGATAATGGTAGAGGCGGTGGCGGATGATAAAAGGGGAGGCGTTGATGTGGAATTTGGATCTGGTTTTGGTGTGAAACTTGGATCTGGTTTTGGTTCAGATCTGAAAGATTTGTAAATGAACGAAAGGTTGCGTCGGTGAGAAGAAGGAGATGGTGGTTGTGGTGAGGAGGTGGTGGTGGCGGTGGCGGTGGCGGTGGTGTTGAGGATGGGAACAGTGGCTGTGGTGAGAAGGAGGTAGTGGTGGTGGTGGCTGTGGTGAGGAGGTAGTGGTGTCGATGGTGAAAATGTGTTGTAGTGGTGGTGGAATGCAAGATCAGAAGCTCCGACGAGATGCTTGGTGCGAGGGTTCGAGCGACGAGGTTTCCGGTGACCCACATTTTTTCGGCCAGTTGTTCAGATCAGAGATTAGCTATGCTCCTTCTTCAAACTCCCATCTTTTTCCATTTTTTTTATCTCCGAATAGGTATGTGGATCGGTTGTTTGTGGTGGTGGTGGTGGTTGAATAGATCGGAAGATTTAAAAAATTGACCGGAGATTGGAGGTGGTAGTAACGGTGGTGGTGGTTGAACAAATCTGAAAGAATTGCAGCTGATGGGTTGTTTGTGGCGGCGGTGGCGACTTTGTGGTGGTTGTGGGTGTAGTACCCAGTGGGGGTGCAGTGGTGAAACATATCCACTTTTAATTAATAATAATGACCATTTTGCCCCTGAGGAAAATGACAAGATAGCAGGATTTAATTGAGAAATATGAGCTGATTTCATTTTTGGACCAAAATGGCAATAAAACTGTAAGACCCGGCTTTAAATAACTAAATAAATATTTCTTAACGTGCGATTAGTACAAAATGTTTGAGTTTACAAAAATTTTCATGATTCTAAGACCATGCATGATTTAATATTCAAGTTATAACCCTACTAACCAAGCATTCATGACACGAAAACAAGTGTTTTCATATTCTTTAAAACAAAATAGATCAAGTGCGGAAGCTTTGTATTGTGTGTTCGATTCGGAGACATTTGCTTGATCATCATCCACCTACTTGAATTACCTAGAAACTGAAAAATATGAATAAGCATTAGTATTAAAGTTCTTGGAAATTAATACAATCGAAACTATGTTCAAAAACAAATTCGATTAACCAAGAAAATAAAAAATACTCAGCATTTATGTCTGGGTGCTACCGTAACTTACGGTAGTC
Source organism: Helianthus tuberosus (assembly GCA_030545235.1). Taxonomy (NCBI): domain Eukaryota; kingdom Viridiplantae; phylum Streptophyta; class Magnoliopsida; order Asterales; family Asteraceae; genus Helianthus; species Helianthus tuberosus. The sequence goes on from JARYGA010029804.1 coordinate 18,237, forward strand.
ACCGTAAGTTACGGTGGCCCCTGTGTAACAATAGTCTACCGTAAGACAGGAAGAACCCACCGTAACATTTTGTTTGCTACCGTAAGTTACGGTAGCCACTGTAACTTACGGTAGCTGCTGTACATGTTTTCTTTTCTTGTTTTGCTGTTTTTGCCCATAAATTCCTACATCGCCGTAATTTAAATTCGAACATATTTATCACATGACCAGGGCTATTTACTCATATCCAGATTTTACCAACTATGGCGTTTCGCTTCCCTTTCGAGGGATTGCTTACGCAATAATCTACATGCTTGTTTCCAAGATTTCAACTTGGCTTTTTATACTACTTGACATGCTTATGTTTCCGAACTTTAACTCCCTTATTAGGGTTTAAATTTCTCAACAAATTTAGCGTGTTCGCTACACGGCTTACGCTTTGTTTATAACCAATTATCAAGTGACGGTAACTAACTTCAAGGTTCTCTACTCAACTTGTTTTGACCCGTTTGGATGCCGAAATTAAGACATCTTTCAAGATATTTAAAAATCCATTTCTAACACTTGTTTTGACCTATTTTACTTGTTTAAGACATATAGTCACTTCCGTGACACATTGGTTTATCTTGTTACCATGTTTCAATATGACGACATAAGACTAACAAATAACGTAGTTTAACGAAACGATAGATTTCGTACCTTTAGAGCACACCTTTCCCACGCGTATCCCCTCCGGCTTGTCCGCTTGACGATCCGGACTCCTTGCCTAAAGAGTCCAATTTACAATTGGTTTAGAACTCTTTTCATGTTTATTAACGCATCATTATAAACAATAATCAAATCTGCGTTTTTATTCTATTTTTAACATTTAAATCCCCACTTAGGCATTTCAACAAACACCTAGCGGGTCTGATTTTTCCATAATCATTACCAAGTTCGTGACTAGTAATTATCATCTAATTTCACTTCCATTAGTCACTTCTATTCAAGTCTTAACATCAACATTTTCTGAAATTACTTCTTAAATTCAAATGGTGCTAGAACAAGAGCTATAATTCTAGTATTTATCAAGTTTCTTCAAGCTCCTCAATCACCTACAATGGTGATTACAAAACCTTACAAGTATCAAGTAAGATTTGTCAAGAAATCACCTAGGGTTTGTTCCTAAACCTCATATCACATCCAATTTCATCCATGCATCAAGTAATCAAGCTAAATTTTCGTTTTTCACATTTAACCTAGAATTTATGATGAAACAAAACATCACAATTTTACATACCTTGTGATCCTTTCAACTAGGTGATCATGAATTCATGCTCGGAAATTGATTTAGACTTGATTTAGGCTTCTGATTTTGAGTTTTTGTGAGGTTTTGTGTTTCAAGAGGAAACCCAGGTCGCCCCCTCTTGTTCTGTTCGACCAGCACTCACGTATGTGGGTGTTTGGTAGATTTATTTCTTAATTCAGTATTCCACTTTCAATCTTTGCAAGTTTAGTCCCTTAGCTTTGTTTAATTTATAATTTAAGGGTTTTAACCTTATTATATGCCACTACAAGGCTCGTAGCTGACTGGGTTATAATTTCCTAGTTAGCTGGTTCCTGTTTAATTAGAAATTTATAATTTTGATTTAAAGTTTTATAAATTCCAGGTTGTTACAAGTTCACCCCCCTTAAAAAGGGTTTCGTCCCCGAAACCTAATTACGTACCAAATAGTGTAGGGTAGAGTCGTTGCATCTCCTCCTCGGATTCCCATGTGGTATCCGAACCCTTCCGGTGTTCCCATTTAACCTTTACTTGATTGATCTCTTTATTCCTTAAGGTTTTCACCTTACGATCCAAAATCGCAATGGGCTTCACCAAATAGTTTAGTCTATCATCCACCTCGATGTCATCGTAGTGAATATAGGTTGTTTCATCCGTTAAACATTTTCGTAGATGTAACACATGAAATGTGCTATGAATTCTGCTTAATTCTTCCGATAGTTCAAGGCGGTATGCTACCTTCCCTACTCGTTCGACAATTTTAAACGGCCCAATAAATCTTGGGCTTAATTTTCCTCTCTTTCTAAACCGGATAACCCCCTTCCATGGGGATACCTTAAGCATGACTTTGTCGCCAACCTGGAACTCGATCGGTCTCCTCCTTTTATCCGCATACGACTTTTGTCTATCTTGAGCTGCTTTCAAGTGTGCCCGAACCACATCAATCTTTTCATTAGTGGCTCGAACTATATCTTGGTGGGCAATTTCGCGTGGGCCCACTTCACCCCAACATACTGGGGTCCGGCATTTCCTACCATAGAGCATTTCGTACGGTGCCATCCTAATACTGGCATGGTAACTGTTATTATACGAAAACTCGACTAATGGTAGATAAACATCCCAACTGCCTCCGAAGTCTATTATACATGCTCGTAGCATGTCTTCCAATGTTTGGATTGTTCTTTCACTTTGCCCATCCGTCTGCGGATGATACACAGTGCTAATGAACAATTTTGTTCCCATTTGCTCTTGGAAATCTCACCAAAAATTTGAGGTGAACCGGGTATCCCTATCGGACACGATGGATACTGGTACTCCGTGGCGTGCCACTATCTCATTAGTGTAAAGCTCCGACATCTTTTCTGACGTATAAGTCTCACGTATTGGAATAAAGTGAGCATTCTTTGTCAATCTATCCACAACTACCCATACTGCATCAAATCCGCGGTTCGTCCTTGGTAGTTTGGTTAACAGGTCCATTGTAATATGTTCCCATTTCCAAACCGGAATTTACAACGGTTGCAGTTTACCATACGGCTTTTGGTGTTCTGCTTTGACTTGTAAGCAGGTCAAACACTTCTCCACATATTTCACAACATCTCTCTTCATTCCGGGCCACCAATAGTTTTGTTTCAAGTCGTTATACATCTTGGTCGCTCCCGGATGAATGGAATAACGGGATTTGTGTGCTTCATCAAGTAAAAGCTTTTTAACTCCACATGTGTTAGGAACCCAAATTCTATCGAAACGTGTTTTCAAACCGTGGTTGCCTTCTTCGAGATCCTTAACTTGGCCAACAATTCTTTCCTTTCTCCAGTTTTCCACTTTCACTGCTTCAACTTGTGCTTCTCGGATTCGTTCAAGTAAACCAGAGGTCACAATGAGCTGCAATGATTGTACTTGTATCGGGGCATAATCCGCCTTTCGGCTCAACGTATCGGCCACTACATTGGCTTTCCCGGGGTGGTAGTGTATTTCACAATCGCAGTCCTTGACTGTTTCTAACCACCGCCTTTGTCTCATGTTTAATTCCTTCTGATCGAAGAAATATTTCAAACTTTTATGGTCGGTAAAGATTGTACATTTTACCCCATACAAGTAATGTCTCCATATTTTTAAGGCAAACACTACTGCCGCCAGTTCCAAGTCGTGAGTCGGGTATTTCTTTTCATGGATCTTCAATTGCCTCGAGGTATAGGCGATGACCTTGCCTCGTTGCATTAAAACACATCCGAGCCCCGAATGCGACGCATCCGAGTAAACCACCATGTCATCAACTCCTTCCGGTAATGTTAACATCGGAGCATGAGTTAACTTTTTCTTTAGCTTTTGGAAAGCTTCTTCCTGTTCGATGCCCCATACAAACTTTTCCTCCTTGTGAGTTAGTTTGGTCAATGGTAAAGCAATTTTGAAGAAGTCTTGTATGAATCTCCGATAATATCCCGCGAGCCCTAAAAAGCTTCGGATTTCTGAGGGGTTCCTTGGAGTGTTCCATTTTGACACAGCTTCTACTTTTGATGGATCCACTAGTACCCCGTCGGCACTAATGATATGCCCGAGAAATTGCACCTCCCGTAACCAGAAAGCGCACTTTGAAAATTTTGCATATAGTTTTTCTCGTCTAAGTGTCTCTAACACTTCTTGCAAATGATAAACATGCTCGGCTTCATTCTTCAAATAAACTAAAATGTCATCGATAAATATGATTACTGACTTTTCCAGCATATGTTTGCAAACCCGATTCATGAGGTCCATGAAAGCCGTGGGTGCATTAGTCAACCCAAAGGGCATTACAAGGAACTCATAATGCCCGTACCGCGTACGAAAGGCCGTCTTCGGTACGTCCTCCTCCTTGACTTTCAATTGGTGATAACCCGATCTGAGATCAATCTTTGAGAAACAACTTGCTCCTTGCAGCTGGTCGAACAAGTCATCAATTCTTGGAAGTGGGTATCGATTCTTTACCGTGAGTTTGTTTAACTCTCGGTAATCGATACACATGCGCATACTGCCGTCTTTCTTTTTCACGAATAGAACCGGTGCGCCCCACGGGGATACACTTGGTCGGATAAACCCTTTGTCAAGCAATTCTTGGATTTGAGACATCAATTCTTGTAGCTCTGATGGCGCGAGCCGATACGGCGCCTTGGCCACAGGTTTTGCGTCCGGAATCAATTCGATTCCGAACTCTACCTCTCTTTCTGGTGGTATTCCCGGTAGTTCTTCCGGAAACACATCTTCATAATCACGTACCACCGGCACGTCTCCAATTTTGAGGGATTCATTCTCCGACTTGCTTGCGTATACCATGTAGGCCTTGCATCCATGTTTCATAAGTTTGTGGGCTTCTAACATTGAGCATACTACCCGGTTACCCCCTTTTTCACCATATATCGTAACGTGCTTTCCGCTAGGAGACGTCTGTTTTATTTCCTTCCGGAAACAAACCACCTTCGCGTGGAATCGGGACAACCAATCCATCCCTACAATCACTTGGAATTCTCCCATAGACATCGGGATCAAATCTATTGTGTATTCTTCATCATCAATGCTCAATTTACAGTTTTCACATACATCACAAACAATAAAACTCTTGTTATTACCTATCTCTACTTCTAAGGGCATATGTAATTTTGTTAGAACAAATGAAGGATGTCGAATAAATCCATATGAAATAAAGGATTTATTCGCACCCGTATCAAATAATACACGTGCAGGAATCGAGTTTACAGCAAATATACCTGAGACCACTTCAGGTTCAACTTTTGCTTCAGCGGCAGTCAATTGAAAGGATCTTGCCTTTGCCTTTGGAGCTTCACCTTTCGTGTCTTGCCCATCTTTCCTTCCAACCAGCTCTGGGCATTCCGACTTCTTGTGACCCGGTCGATAACAATTGTAGCAAACCGTCACTTTCTCCGGGCATGATGTAGCCATATGACCCGTCTTCCGGCATATGGGACAAGGTTTATCCTTGAAGCGACACTCGCCCTTATGACCTTTTCCACAAATCTTGCAACTAGGCGACCCGCCTTTTACATCAGATTTCTTCCCAGTTTCGTTTGTTCGCGCTTTCTTGGTAGGGCTCGGATTGACATTTTGAGCCCTCCGTTCACCTCGTTCAACTTGCTTTCTCAATTCGATCTCCCGTTCCCGAGCAACATTTATGATCTCGGTAAGGGTCTCATAGTTTGAAGGAGTCATAAACTCCCTATACTCGGCGCTCAACATGTTTTAATAATAGTATATCTTCTGTTCTTCATTCGTCACCAATTCATCACAAAACTTCATCTTATCCATAAACATTCCCGTGATCTTGTCTATAGACTCGCCCTTGTGTCTGAGTTGCATGAATTCTTCCTTGATTCTATTAATTACTGCCTTGGGACTATGATGTTTAAGGAATGGCATCTTAAACTCTTCCCATGTCATGGCCTTAGCCGCTTCGCTTCCAATCTCTTTCTTTTTGTTATCCCACCAGTCTTTCGCTTGACCCCTTAATTGACCCGTACCAAAAGCTACGTAGTCATCTTCATCACAATGGGCCCTCTCAAATACCCCTTCGATATCGCTTAGCCATCGCTGGCATACGATTGGGTCAACCTCCCCATTATAGACTGGCGGTTTGCACGCCATGAACTCCTTGTATGTACAAGGCTTTCGTCCTCCGGACTTTTCCTTTGCTAAATTGGCATTATCCTCCAATCTCTTGATTCTTTCCTCAACCACTGATAGTACCGTGTTCTGGATCTTATCGATGAAACCAGACAAACTATTTTCGATCGCCTTTCCAACCTCCTCGGCAATCACTTCTCTTGTTTGCTCGGTGACTCTCGGCACCGCATCATTGTTACCTTTATCCGCCATCTTTAATTACTAAAATGTTTACATTGACCATTAAACATTTCACTATAATATATGATTTACTTGTTTTGGTTTAATCAAGTTCATATCTTGATTCGACCGTTCTCGTTTCATGCATTTTCCGTGTTTGAGTGAATCTACACACTCTTTTCGTGCATATCTATTCATGTTTCATTTCTATATTCTTTAATCTATTTAAACAATTTACGCTTACCGGATGTTTGATCAAGCTTGAATCGAACACACTTTATTGACAACCCTTAGCTCTGATTATCAACTTGTAAGACCCGACTTTAAATAACTAAATAAACATTTCTTAACGTGCGATTAGTACAAAATGTTTGAGTTTACAAAAATTTTCATGATTCTAAGACCATACATGATTTAATATTCAAGTTATAACCCTACTAACCAAGCATTCATGACACGACAACACGTGTTTTCATATTCTTTAAAACAAAATAGATCAAGTGCGGAAGCTTCGTTTTGTGTGTTCGATTCGGAGGCATTTGCTTGATCATCATCCACCTACTTGAATTACCTAGAAACTGAAAAATATGAATAAGCATTAGTATTAAAGTTCTTGGAAATTAATACAATCGAAACTATGTTCAAAAACAAATTCGATTAACCAAGAAAATAAAAAAAACTCAGCATTTATGTATGGGTGCTACCGTAACTTACGGTTGTCACCGTAAGTTACGGTGGCCCCTGTGTAACAATAGTCTACCGTAAGACAGGAAGAACCCACCGTAACATTCTGTTTGCTACCGTAACTTACGGTAGCTGCTGTACATGTTTTCTTTTCTTGTTTTGCTGTTTTTGCCCATAAATTCCTACATCGCCGTAATTTAAATTCGAACATATTTATCACATGACCAGGGCTATTTACTCATATCCAGATTTTACCAACTATGGCGTTTCGCTTCCCTTTCGAGGGATTGCTTACGCAATAATCTACATGCTTGTTTCCAAGATTTCAACTTGGCTTTTTATACTACTTGACATGCTTATGTTTCCGAACTTTAACTCCCTTATTAGGGTTTAAATTTCTCAACAAATTTAGCGTGTTCGCTACACGGCTTACGCTTTGTTTATAACCAATTATCAAGTGACGGTAACTAACTTCAAGGTTCTCTACTCAACTTGTTTTGACCCGTTTGGATGCCGAAATTAAGACATCTTTCAAGATATTTAAAAATCCATTTCTAACACTTGTTTTGACCTATTTTACTTGTTTAAGACATATAGTCACTTCCGTGACACATTGGTTTATCTTGTTACCATGTTTCAATATGACGACATAAGACTAACAAATAACGTAGTTTAACGAAACGATAGATTTCGTACCTTTAGAGCACACCTTTCCCACGCGTATCCCCTCCGGCTTGTCCGCTTGACGATCCGGACTCCTTGCCTAAAGAGTCCAATTTACAATTGGTTTAGAACTCTTTTCATGTTTATTAACGCATCATTATAAACAATAATCAAATCTGCGTTTTTATTCTATTTTTAACATTTAAATCCCCACTTAGGCATTTCAACAAACACCTAGCGGGTCTGATTTTTCCATAATCATTACCAAGTTCGTGACTAGTAATTATCATCTAATTTCACTTCCATTAGTCACTTCTATTCAAGTCTTAACATCAACATTTTCTGAAATTACTTCTTAAATTCAAATGGTGCTAGAACAAGAGCTATAATTCTAGTATTTATCAAGTTTCTTCAAGCTCCTCAATCACCTACAATGGTGATTACAAAACCTTACAAGTATCAAGTAAGATTTGTCAAGAAATCACCTAGGGTTTGTTCCTAAACCTCATATCACATCCAATTTCATCCATGCATCAAGTAATCAAGCTAAATTTTCGTTTTTCACATTTAACCTAGAATTTATGATGAAACAAAACATCACAATTTTACATACCTTGTGATCCTTTCAACTAGGTGATCATGAATTCATGCTCGGAAATTGATTTAGACTTGATTTAGGCTTCTGATTTTGAGTTTTTGTGAGGTTTTGTGTTTCAAGAGGAAACCCAGGTCGCCCCCTCTTGTTCTGTTCGACCAGCACTCACGTATGTGGGTGTTTGGTAGGTTTATTTCTTAATTCAGTATTCCACTTTCAATCTTTGCAAGTTTAGTCCCTTAGCTTTGTTTAATTTATAATTTAAGGGTTTTAACCTTATTATATGCCACTACAAGTCTCGTAGCTGACTGGGTTATAATTTCCTAGTTAGCTGGTTCCTGTTTAATTAGAAATTTATAATTTTGATTTAAAGTTTTATAAATTCCGGGTTGTTACAAAAACTGAAACCACAGGGCCCCAGATGCAAAAGGTTTGAGTTTTGGACTAAAAAGGCAAAAGTGACGAAACCTTAAGGACCAAAATTGTGACAACTGGCCCAAAACCGGTAATTTTCATACTATTTTAATTAATATTTATTTCCTGCATTTATGTGATTACACGTCAACATTATGTGCTTATTTGATATGCACTTGAATTCATGCATGTTCCATATATTAATTGTCACATTATACAATACTTGAAGCGTTGCGTCGAATTAATTAGTAAGCTCACCGGTTAGACAAGCAGCGTCAGCATCTCTGCAGAAAACAACCAGACAACAGCTTTAGGACTTAGATGTAGGTCCAACATCAAAAACACATTGAAAACTAAGTAGGTGAACAAAGGTTAATGTAAACACTTTCCGGAAGCTAAAACAAGCATTAAAAAACACCCGAAACGCACTTTAAACACAAAATTCAGCATTATTCAGCAAAATTCAGCTTTTACAAGTCAAAGTAACATTCAAAAATAGTGTTTAATTATCCATAATAACTTGTAAAGTGTCAGGAATAAAAACTGTCACAAAAGGTACTTCATACCTTGTAAAATTCACTACTTAGCACTTTAACGAACCGACAACCGAACAATTAACCGGACGCTACCGGAAACATAAAAAATGAACTTGAAACATTGTTTTAGTGTTATTTAGCTAGTATTGGTCATAAAACACATCAAAATCCTTGAAAACACATAAACACATGTAATCTAACATTAAACCCCTAAATTACATCTTAAACCTTCAACTTTTACTTTTTAACACTTTACCCCCCCTCATGATGTGAACGGCCAAAACATGTGGGCCCCATGGCCACATGTTGTCTAAAGTTGTTGAATGATAACTTGATGGACAATGGTGTTATTTGGTGGAAGAAAGATTAATGTCGTGTTATAAGAGAACATATCACCAACATTATCTTCCACTTTCCCATTTCACCCAAAAATCAAACTTTGTTCTTCCTCTCGTTGCTCTCACTTCACGGCTCAACCATCATCCCCACAACCTCCATTTTTACTTCACTTTCAAGCTAATCCAAGGGTGTACAAATGTGTAGGAAGATCATCTAAGGAAGCTACAAATATTAGAAGTGGAAGGACCGTCTTGTGGAGCTTTTATCCAACTATTTTCTTCATTCTTCATCTTGATCTTGTTCTTGCCACTTCCCTAGCCACTAGAGCTGGTAGTAAGCTTCATAATCTCTATTTTACTTCATGTTAAGCTTATGTACAAGTTAAACTTTCAAAGAACATAAACTTTTAAAGATGGTAACTTAAAGATCTAACATAATCTAAGTGAAAACAAGTTGTTTTGAAGTTGTTTGATGTATGTGATGAAGTTGTGAACATTGATCTTGTGTTTTAGGTTAGATCCATCATGTGTAAGCTTGTTAGAAGCTTAGATCTAATAAGTTTAAGCATGGATCTTGAAAGATCCATGATGAAACTTGATGATGAAGATAAAGATCTTTAAAATGAGCTTAAAAATGGTTTTAGAATATGTTTTTTCATGGTCTTGAAACCCTAAAACTCATGGATGATTTACTTAGTAGGTTAAAGTTTCATGAAAAGTTTGTTTAAAGTTAACAAGAACACTTTTTTTTGGAAGATCCTTGTATGTAAAGTGTAGATCTAAAATACTACACATTTTTAACAAAAATCAAGTTCATCATAAGGTTTTTCATGGTGATTTTAGTGTATGTTACTTGTGAATATTGTGTAAATTGATTTTGATGATGAAAAGAAAATAAACACATGTTTTAAAAAATGAGAAACCTCCATTTTTAGGGGAAACTATGTCAAAATTTTTATAAAATTTTGACACTTAGAAAAATATAAGTTGTGGTGAAACTTATTCCCCAAAAAATCACCTAAAAGTATTTATCAAGGTTTCCTAATTTTTATACAAAAATTACAAGTATGAAATAAGGATTTCTTCAAGTATAAAAACAATATTAAGTATGTATATTTTTAGGGAAAAATATACATATTTAGTGGTTACAAGATTATGTTCTAAGTGTATATTATGTGTATTATATGTATTGGTGATTAGGAACTTGAAAAATACATTAAATACTCCCAAGGAGTATACTACAAAAATACACATACAAATACTTGAGAAATACACAATGAAACAAGTATACATAATTACATATAAAAATGATACATGGACAAATACAAAATATATATATCAATATACAGATATTTCCTACAAAATTTAGGACTTGGACAATTATTGGACTTGTTGGACAATTTTATATATTTATGGACTTATACAAAAATTATTACAAGTAATGGAAGAATTACAAAAATTGACAAGTGACAATATATATATATATATATATATATATATATATATATATATATAACAAGTAAACCTTAAAAATATTATTATTTTTAAGAAGTAAATTTCCGGAAAGTAATAAAAACGAAAGAATTGATTTTTGGTTAATTAATACAAATATACAAGTATTTACACTCAAAATACAAGTATACTTTTCTAAGTATACTTCCACCTAAAAATAATATTGGAAATATTATTTAACAAATTACTTATATTTATCTTTGAAAAATAATATAAGTGACACATATTTGTAAAAGTTAAAAAATATATTATTTTTAACATATAACATTTTCAAATCCTGCTTACACAAATATATATTTTTGGGATAAAAATATATATATAACACTTACAATATTAAATATAATGTGACAAACATACACAAATGATACAAGAAACAACACATATAAGACACAATAAGACACATTAAATCCAAATAGTAACTTGTTCTTAGAATTTTACAAGTTAGGTGATTAACGTACTTAGAACGTCTATAGGCCACGACATTCAAGTACTAGAAGCCGGTGCAGCTAGACGCTCAAGACGCAAAGCAGTGAGTTCATGTCCCCACTTTTAAACCTTTTTACTATTTTCTAAACTTGGGGAAAATACATGTACAAATTGGTATGTTCAAAACAAAGGAATCATACATAGATCATGTTACGAATAGGGGATACGTAAGCACGATCAATCTAGTTTAGACCGAAAGAACAAGGGTTAGTCTAACATGTCCGGGAAGCCTCACTCTCTTGATAACACATAGTCATGGAGTGTCTTGGGTCACAGTCGTAGGGTAAACGATGTTAAAAATCTCCTAGGTTTGGATGCTTCCTATGTCGTCACATATGTTAGTGGCCTTGCAAACCATTAGCGATCTCGATTCCATTTCATTTCATTACAACTTACAAACTTACATTTTACAATTACATACCATGCTTTTACACAATTACAAATGTTACATTTTACACAATCTGCATGAATTCACACTAACTTTTGTTGAGGATTTTTAAACTTACATGTATTTCAGGAAATTAGTGGATAATGCTCGCGGGCTCCTTGTCAAGATGTAGGGTCATGTTTTCAAGATGTTTAGTGTCTACCCTCCGTTGCCATCTTTTGTTGGGTTTACTTGCTATATCCCGCTTTCTCGCAGTGATATAGAAAGTAAAACCTTGATCTTTGTTTTGAAATGGTGTAGTAAACTTTCAAACAATTATCTTTTGTTCTTGATGTAAACTTTAAACTAAATTCTGTATTTTGGGATGATCAAACTTTGAATGACAAAATGGAGTTTGTTTTATATCATGTAGTATATTTACTTATCGTATGCAATGAAAACCACTCAGATCACACCTCGTGCTTCCGCCTTTGAAAGGGGTGTGACAGATTGGTATCAGAGCTTCGATTGTAGTGAACCAGGATTCTTTCTCGAGTCTAGTCTACAATCCTTATGATCCTCTCACGGAAACAATTTTTCAAAAGTTTTTCATTGCATAAAACATTCCACGACATCCACTACATAAACTTGTTTTTTCAAAGTCAAGCAAGGACCCTACGTGACTTAGGGTGTACAGAAGTAGCACTTATTTTCAACTACGGACTACTTGCAACATTGTGTGTAACTATATATATATGTGTATATTAAGTAGAATTTATATATATATGGCGTAACATTCCTTTACAAGATATCATGTCTTCCTCCATAAGTAGCAGGATATATGACGAGTAAGGTCCTCGTCTCTGACGATGACGGGATAGAGCAAGCTGAGAAGGTTTATCACCTCTGATACTGACCCCGATCCAGACGAAGATTCTGATTTCATGACTGACGATGGTGACCTCGACGATTTTAAGCCTTTCGCCCTACCAAACTTTGGAGATGATGTCC